>VZTR01024236.1:161091-171414 GCA_013400775.1 Chaetops frenatus
ATAGTGAGACAAGAGAGACTCTTCTTCCAATTAGACTGATGAAAGCCTATTTTAAGAGTGGTAAATTGACCAGGGATTTTCTAAGTTTGTTTCTCTGTGTTGTTGGTGAGAAGGATGGTGGTAAAGGAAGATAAATGAGGTGGGAGAAAAGAACCATCATGCGGGAGGGGCTGGGGGGAGGAAGAAGAAACCACTTGGGGGTTGATTTTGATTCTGTTGTTTTTTGTTAATAAACTATTTTTATCTTTGAAGTTTAGGCCTGTTTTGCATTTCTCTTAATCCTTATTCTCATGAAACCACTACACTACACTCTCGCCTGGTGTGAGCAGGCGAGCAGGTGAATGTGAAACCACTACATTAAATGGTGTTTCCGCCCGGTTTCGAACAAACCCATGACAGGCAGATGTTGTACAAGTGGACACAGATGCCAGTCTCCCATCTCTGTACCCTCACTCTGGCAACAGTTTTCTGCGACATACAGATCTGACCAAGATGCAGCAGAACCCTTAGGGTTTTTCCTGTCTTGTCTACAAGCCCACAGACTGTGCTCATTTCCACACCCTCTATCCAGGTTCACATTCTGCTGAATGAGATGTCTGTTGAGAGGTGAAAGCTGACTCAAGGGAACTCGCAGAATGGTGTTCAGACAACCTTTCCAGGAACTATCTTGCTTAAGAGATAGGAACCAACAGCACGTGCCCAAAATCATCATTATGTTTGTCTGGGTTGTTGTGAGTCAGTTCTCATCTTTGTGATGTAGAACACCATTCAGGTTAAAGTTGTTTCAAGCTAAAAATATTTATGTGCTACAACAGGAAACTAGATCTCTAGTGGTGGTTTTTAAAGGTAACAGATATTCTAACATCCCCAAAGTGAAGACTCATGACAACTGGAAAAAAATCAAAGCAGAATTAACTGCACCCAGGGTTTGCAATAAAATCCCATTGTGGATATCAGACATCTGCAATCATTGTCAAGAAGTAGGACACACTATGGCTAAACTCCCCAGGAAATTCCAATCCACAGTCTTGGTAACCTCTCAGTTGTTCCACTAGTTGCCAATCAAAAAAGCCTAGGGATCTGAGAGGATATCCAGATATGAAATGGCAATTTCTATTGCTTTAAGCCTGAAAGGTAATACATGTTTTTCTAGCATCTTGTAGTATCTGGAATTCTCACTGGGGATCTTTCTGTCAGAGATTTTTGTGGTACATGCTTTATTTGCTGCAGTACTGCCAAAGTGAAGCTTCCACTATATAAATGTGATGATGGCAGAACCTGATCTCCTGAGAATTTCTGAATCTTTTTTTTATAGAATGTCTTGACCATTCTGATTATTTTTCATGTCTAGTACAAAAGCTGTTTATAGAATGCAATAAATGCAAAAAAGTTCCTTCTCCCTTATTTTTCTGATCATATCACAGAATTGGTAATGTTGGAAGGGACTACAATGGGTCCTGTGGTCCAACCTCACTGCTCCAATAGGGTTGTCCCAGAGCACATTTCATGGGATTGTGTCCAGACAGTTCTCCCCCACAGTGAGGGAGACTCCATAACCTCTCCGGGCCACCACTTCCAGTGCACAGTCACCTGCACAGTTAAGAAGTTCTTCCTCACGTTCAGGTGGAACTTCCAGTGCATCAGTTTCTGCCCATTGCCTCTTGTCCTGTTGCTCAGCACCTCTGAGAAGAGCCTGATCCATCTTCTTGGCAATTTCCCTTCAGGTACTGATAGACATTGATGAGGTCCCCTATCAGTTCTGTCACCTTGAGGCTGAACAGGCCCAGCTCCCTCTGCCTTTCCTCATAAGGGAGATGCTCCAGACCCCTCATAATATTTGCTGTCCTCTGCTAGACCCACTGCAGGAGCTCCATGTCTCTCTTGTCCTGAGGAGCCCAGAACTGGACACAGCACTCCAAATGTGGCCTCTCCAGGACTGAGTAGAGGGGCAGGGTCACCTCCCTCCTGGCAATGCTCCTCCTCACGTCCCCCAGGATCCCATTGGCCTCCTTGGCCACCAGGACACTCTGCTGGCTCATGGACAGCTTGTTGTCCACCAGGACTCCCAGGCCATTCTCTGCAGAGCTGCTCCCCAGCAGGTCAGCCCCAGACTGTGCTGGTGCCTGGAGTTGTTCCTCCCCAGGTGCAGGATCCTGCATTTTCCTTTGCTGAATTTCAGATGGTTCTTCTCCACCCATCTCTCCAGCCTGCCAAGGTCTTTCTGCAGGGCCACACAGCACTCCAGGGTACCAACCACTGCCCCCAGCTTTGTGTCCTCAGTGAATGTGCTGAGCAGGCATCTGCCCCTTCATCCATGTCAACAAGTTAAACAGTACAGCACTGAACCTTTGGGGATACCACCACTGACAAGTTTCCAAAGATGCAGTGTGCCACTATTTATGACCCTCTGGGATCTGCCATTCAGCCACTTCTCAATTCACCTTATTTTCCACTCATTGTGTCTTCACTTCCTGAGTTTCCCTATGAGGATGCTGTGAGACACAGTATCAAAATCCTTGCAGAAGCTGAGGTAGACACCATCCACTGCTCTCCCCTCATCCATCCAGGATGAACCTCTGCAGGTCTAACAAATATCAGTTGTCAGAAATGTCTTGTTTGTCTGTCCTTTCATTTCTCCTGAACAATAATTTCAAACTATCTCAAAGAATAACTTGCTATTAAAGACAAAATCCATTTATTTTTTAGGCCTAAAGTAACTCCATCCTACTCTATTTGCCCTGATATATATTTTTCTAATACTTTCTCACCTTCTTTTTCTGATGGCTTATAAAGGTCATTGATTTCTCCCATGTTTACACCTCCTATGTGGTGTAAAGGCAGCTAGCACACCAGCACATTACGTTTTTAAGGTGTATGACCAGATGGGCTCCAATATGGTAAGATGTGAGGGGCAAATGCAGGAAATCCAATCAGCAACAGGTTGGTGGTTCAGGGAAGGGGATACTCCCACAAGGACCAAACTAAGAGATGGCACAGGGCTTGAGTTTGTTGTAGCATTCCTAAAGAGAAAAGCTTGGTCAAAATGCTCTCAAAAAGTGGAATAAAAAAAGGTTGAAATCTAGGTACCAAATATGTCTATGTCAATCCTCCTAAATGCAAAACAAATAAAAAATTCTAGAATATTACTACTAGAATATGATCAACTCTAACACAAATTTGATTTGTATTACATTCATAGATTTGTAGTACTTACAACTAGATAATGTTAGTCATGCCTGGTGCCCTTTCTGTGGTACAGAGGTTTGGAGGAAGTTCTGGTCTTTAGGCTCAAGTTTTCCCTGACTGTGCTCAGGAAACAGCTTCCCAGAAGACACAGGAGGCAATCAGGTGAGGACGTGGTCATAATTCTGTATATTTTGTCTCCATTAGTCTGGTGTCAGTAGCAAAGGCAATGCTAGATTGAGGCTTATTTCTGATTTTGGAAAGGGAAAACCAAAATTCTCCCTTCCTATTCATTACAAATTATGGCCAGAGTATTTTCTTATCATGGATGGTGAAATAGAGTTTAAAGTCACAAAATAAATGGATAATAGCTAGAAACTGACTCAGCAGAGGAAGTCAGCATGATCCCATTCCTCTCTTCCTGCTTATCCCTGGTTTAGTTGGATGAGACTGAGTAAGGGTGTACAAGAGCAGAATCCAAGGTAGAAGGAGGTTTGCAGCAGGAGATCTTTCTTGGCCAAGAAAGAAAGAGAAGAACACAAAGGAGGGGGGTGTTTCTGTGTAAGTAGGAAAAAATAAGTGAGGAAGCACCCCCCACTTCCTAACTGCAAGGAAAGGCTCACAGTCATAGGAGACCTGTGGCTCATGCTTTGTCAGACGATAGGGGCAAGAGGATGAGCAGTTACAGGTTTATATCCAATATAACAGCAACACCAGGAGTTAAGATAAAGCAGAGTACTCACAAGCTGTTAAAACTAACCATTTTGGCCTTAGCCTGTTTTCTGTGACACTCCCACTTCCTCACTAATCCTTCATCAGGCAGTTTCTCCTTCTTTGTTCCCTGCAGAATCTTCTCTGATGACCACACTTAGAGGAACCTTTGTTCCTCCATCCTTGCTCAGCTATTCACTGCGTGGTAGGTGATACAGAAACATCAATACCTGCACACTGTTTCCAAAAGCAAGAGCTAGCCACTGTGCTGCCATACACATGCAAACAATTACCCAGTCATGTCATTTAGTTAGATCATCCAGTATGGTTTAACTATCTTCTTTAGACTTTGAAGACTGCTCTACTGGGAAGGGGATACTCCATGGTCTCTCAAACTACTTATTCAAATGTTTTCATATGAATGCTTTTCATATGAATGCTACAAACCCAGCAACTATAATGAGGCAGGTGTTTGAGTCTGATACATCCCCATGCTGCTACAAAGGATCCACCTTCACTTCCCAGCATGAATTCCTAGCTCACAGTGACCTGTACTATGTATTATGAAGGTCATTTAGCAATATGTAGGAAGAAAAAACACTTTGTAGTTTTCTGCAAGCCCTGGATTATGATCAGACTATGAACATCAGATTTCTCCACTAATATACAGACCTCTAGACTGCTGGGTCATAGGAGCCTTAGCTGTTCCTGTTGCAATTACTGGCTTCCAAGAAAAAAATTAAGAGTTCTTTTCTGCAATATCTCAGTAATGAAGAGCACAAGAAAATACATGGTAAACACATTATTCATGTGGAGAATCAGCTCTTTTGTAGTTCTGGGAAAAGAAATTCTTCTAATTTTGATGTTGGAGTCTGCAGACAATCACTCCAACATAGTTCCTTTTATCATCATAATAATATGTTTTTCTTTCCTGGTGCTTATTTTCCTCCCTGGTAGATATGACGCATTATGCTCTTGGGTTTCTTTAAGAGCTCTTTTTTTTTCCTCTCTCAGTGGTGGTTTCTAAAACCATTTTTTATCTAGTCCTCACTTCACTGCTTAAGCATTTGTTATGTTCTAGCATTCCAATTATTTTAATTGAAAGCTTAGCCAATTCAATAAAGTCTGTTTGCTCCCTGTTTAACTTGATGATGTAGCAGGATTAGACTCTGATCCAGGCTGCTGTGGGGTAGCTGGCTTAGCTTGGTGGGAGAGCTGGAACTCAGAGCTAAATCTCTGCACGAAGAAACTGTTTTAAACCAATGCAGATTCCTCACAGCTCACTTTCTGCTCCAAACATCCTCCTTCCCACTGGAAAGGAAAGCATAGAAAGATGGTGGTGCTCATAAACTGTGTGACTAGATCAGGATCTTCTCAGAGGAGCAGCTTCTGGCTCCACTGACTGGCATAAAAATGAAACCGTGAGTGTGCCCTGATACAGGATGAGGACTTTCCCCCTTAATCATATGTAACAGGTATAAAATATCCAGGTATTAGTGCCTCTGCACTCACAGCCAGTGCTTAATGGACAAGAGAGGGGCTTTTCTGCCTGTCTTGGGCTAGAGGAAGGCTGGAAAGCTGGCATCTAAGGGAACAGAGTCTCCAGGAACCTGCAGCACCATCAGGAATGAGAGGTAAACCAATGCCATAAGCTACTGGTGTTCCCATTAAGCACTGTCCCAGTAAGTGATATCCTTGGCTAGAAACAGCACCAATTTCAAGCGTCTGCCTTTGGGAAGTATTTCAGTTAGAAATTTCAGTTTTCCTAATTTAATGAGGAAAACAGCTCTTAAAAAGTGCCCAGTCTGTGCAATGCTGAGCTAAAAAGAAGTGATATTGGTGTGATTTAAGATGGACAAAGACATGTAAAGAAATATTACACCAGAGATTTAACTATTTTTTCTTCAAGAAACTCAACAGCCCCCCCCCAAAAAAACCAAACCAAACCCCAAAAAAATCCAAACAAACAAACAAACAAAAGCCACCAAAAAATCCAAACCCAAAACGAAACAAAACAGAAGCAAAAAACCACAAACAACCCCAAATAAAAACCCAACCAGTCAACAAAAGAAGCCCACAAACTGTTTCTCCCTTACAAGTGTGTTATGAAAGAGACTTATTAATAAAGGGCCTGCTGTATATTGCACCATTTCAAAGGGAGGAACAGTTTGCTCCTTCACTGTACTACCATTTCAGTCAGTGTCCTGTTGGAATTGTTGGTAATTGGTAGGGTGTGATCCATTAAGTACAACAGTTTGGAGAAAACTCAGCATTTAGAAAAGTGAGGTTATTCAAAAGATAATGCACTCCAGCTCCAGATGCAATCCCTGTATGAGGTTGTTGTCAGAGGGTATCCAAGGCAGAGAAGCTGTACTGAGATTTTTCAAATGCCATTATGCTTCAGCCTGGATCTGAATACCAGAGCACCCACTGTTATCAATTGAAGGCTTAGCTCAGTTCTCTGTTTTTGTTTATTCTGCTTATGAACAGCTTGATATCCTAGGACTTGAACTGAGTGAATAAATTGAAGGAAAATATTTTTCCTTCAAGTACTCTCATGAAACTCTAGCTGATTTCCAAACTCCAGTGTGGTATTGGGTAGCTAAAGTAACTGGTACCCAGCCTAAGCTATCCAGCATACTGATGTAGTGTGTAGTAGGGGTATCTGAGTTTGAGAAGCATTGGACAACATTCTCAGGCAGAGGGTGTGATTCTTGGAGTCTCCTGCATAGGACTTGATGATCCTGTTGGGTCCTTTCCAACTCAGCGTATGCTATGGTTTTGTGATCTCTCTCTTTTCTCCAGTTGAGTTTCCAGATGATCAAACATCCTGCATATAGTGGATTCAAATTCCTAGAAGCCAATCCTCTTTGTTCCAGAGGATATGAAATATTACTTTAGGTCATAGGACACAATCTCTGCATAAGGTACTTCATCCCACAGTACAGGGTTAAAACATATCCCAAGCCAGATATTTATGGACAAAAGGTTTGGACTTGGTCTCTTACAAATGGAGGCTGATAATAGACAAGAGATTATCTCAATACATTACTTTGTTAACTTGCTTGTGCCTTAGTTTCCTATGTAATTTTTTCCATTTTTTTTTTCCTTGGAGACTCCTTTTTTCCCACTCCAAGGTCTCCACTTGCTTTTATCTTAATGTGCTTCTTTCTCTGTTACCTGTACTCTCCCAACTCTTGAGATGTTCCCTTTTGAATAAAAAATTAATGCTTTCAGCAAACAAATATTTTTTGCTTTCTGGGTGGAATATAAAAAAGCTCTAAATATCATTATTCCAGCTTTCTTCCCACCGCCCCCCCCTTCCAAAAAGAAAACCCCCATAAGATTCCAGACACACATCTGTCAAGCATATACACACAGAATCATACCACTGAACAGTGAGCTGTTGAAAAAACTTGCTATCAAAATTTTCTTGGTACACTGAGGTATTAGCTAATATAAAAAGCATTTAACCTAACCTGGACACAATTGATTACATCATCAGTAAAAACAAACATCATTTTTCCAGTCAAACATAATGAAGTAAGGCAAGTCCATTCATTTCTGCTTAATCAGTATCCCAAATTCTTCTGCAAGTACACTGGTTTTTTTTCTTAAATCCTATCAGAGCAAATAGGCAGAAACCAATTAGGAGTTTATTAGTGTGTTAAGGTGTTATTAGTTCTTATTATATTCTTATTCTTATATAATGAATCAATGTTTCTGCATTAGCCTTTTTTCACTGATTAAGCAACACACTTAAATACAGACTTAACTTTAATTATGGGAACAGTCCTCTGAAGTTAGTCATGTGTTCAAGCGTGTAAATTATGAAATGCATGTCATGTTTACAGTGTAACAGCTGTAATACCAAAGACTCTCTGAGGCAAGGAACTATTCAAGCTGACATGTCTCCTACTGTTGGAGCTTTTCAGAAGGTGAAGATACTTCCATTTCCTTTTCTGTCCCCCCAGCTGTGTTTTTGGGTAATAGTAGATCAACCCAGGACAACCTTGTGGGAAGAGCAGCAGAGAAAACCGTGGCAGGCCCTAGAGCAGGGTGTTAGGAGGCAATGAAAAGTGCACCATGCAATGGTGGGAGAGGAGAAGCACCCAGGACTCAGGTCTGCTTGGAGCTCCTTGCCCCACGGTGTGGCTCAGAGCCACCCATGTGTCCAAGCGAGCTGGGCACAGAGTGCCTTGGGCCCGGAGCACGGTGATGCGTGAAGATGGCATCAACAAAGAGCTCTGTCTCAACCAGACACGAGCAGAGGTGTTTCACTGAGGTCTCCAGCCCCCAGCCCACGAGGAAGATCAGCACGGCTGAGCAGTGCCTGTGGAGAGGTCATGACTCAGGTCAGTGCCCAGTTGAGCCAGGTGCTCTCCAGATGGCCCAGTGGAGCTCACTGCCACCACTAGCAGGGTCTGCCTGTAGCCTGGTTAGTCCTGGCACAGGCAGCAGGACTGTTCACAGGCTTCCTCTTCTGTCACACTAGGACAGCCTGCTGTAGCCATCACAGGGTCATTTTTCCCAGTCAGCAGTCAGAATACTGTCTTTGGAGGCCTGTCAGGGTCTGAGAGATATAATAACTACCTCCATTTCATGGAGTTATGACTTTCTCTGGAGCTGGTCTGAGACTGTGGAAGTAGCTCTTCAGCCATTCCAGGAGCCAGGGAGCATCTCAAAACTTTTTTGCTCAGTGTGGAGAGTGCTTCCTAGAGTTTTCCTTCTCTATGTGAATGCACAACAAAACTAAAGCAAAATAACTTTCAACAACTTCAAGAGTTTATCAGACCACAAAACACGATCATAAAAGTCTCTCTCTTTGGCAGAAGAGTGTGGCATTATGAACAATATACCAGAACTGTTAATTTTATTTTTCATCTGTTCTCATAAATGTTTAGGTGTCAGAGCAGTACACAGCAGGCTTAGATGCAATGCTAAGTCTATCTCAGGTCCCTAGAGGAATGAGATGGGATTAATTGTCATGCAAACATTTCCACCACAGTTACTTGGGGCTTGTTTCTGCATATAAATAATCAATATGCTCTTGGAGGAACTTGCACAACCTCACTTGAACACCTAACTTAGTGTCTGAATTGGGGATGTAGACTTGGCCTTATTCCTTTTTATCTGTGATCATCTGTCTGAGCTGATAAGGCTGGCCATCCAAATGCCCTTTGACTCATTAAAGGAACTGGGGGGAACCTGTAGAGGCCAAGTTGGCTGAATCATCATCAGGTGCCCTCTCTCTCCACTCACACCACACCTTTCACTGGGCAAACACACTTCTAACTTAGGCATCTCACTCAGGTGTGCCTTGAGTGATGCCTACATTTCTGTACAGAGCACTGCTGATGTACCCAGGGACATACCTTCAAGTGTTTGTCCTCAGGCTTTGGGATTAATACCAGTAATTTCTGCCTAAATCTTAACCATTACTGAGCTTTAATCTGCCAGATGCAAGACAATATAGTCTCTTGCTAGCTATAGTCCTTCTGTCTTCTTGTTGATAAGCCTTCCCTATGGCCTCCCTAAACTAGCTCAGGTTAAATATATACACACTATTTTAAAATAAGAAGCTTTAAGAAGAAGGAAATCAGAGCCTATAATACCACAGTATTATAACATATATTCAGCAGTGCTGAATGCAAACAGGGATCTTATTGCTGTGGGAGGCATAGCACCATGGCAGCAGCTTGCCTTTCATGTGGACAAAGTGCAAGGAGGGAAGGCTTCGGCACAAGGCATGACACAAGACACTCTCCAGTGTGCCAAGTCTCTGTCCTGAGCACAAGTAGGCTGCAGCTTTTCAGATTTAAGAGAGCTGCAGTGTGAGGACTCAGGAGGCTCAGGGAACTTTTTGAAGTGTTAGAGCAATCAAAGGCTGTGGAAATGTCTCACAGATTGATTCAGAGCATCCAGGTCAGCTTCACCCTCTCCACTTAATTGGCAGCAGACACCGAGGGAGAAGCCTGAGTTTAATCTGGCTGGATGTGCTTCCCAGTATGTTCATATATCTCTGAAGTGTCCATTCCTCATATGAATCTTATTATTTTTCCATCTTATGCTCATTGATCTATAAAGAATAGAAAGTCCCTGATTGTAGGGCCATTCTTCTTCTATTTCCTCCCCATGGATGTGTATGGTATGACATTTATAGGTGCAAGTTTTTATGTGCATACTTACATGGATGGGAAACCAGTGCCTAGGCTGAGACATACCTGTAAGTGTGTTCCTACTTCAAGTCCATTTTCTGCCTACACCCAACTTCTTTTTTGTCTCTTTCTGATGATTTAATTCCAATACTATTTTTGGTTTCTAATGACTTTTCAACTCTTCCATCCATTCCTTTACCTGTTTCTTCTCTATGCTCCCTGATCACCTGTTTCTCACACAGAGGTGGCAGCATAGGGGTCACTTGTCCTT
>VZTR01024236.1:171420-215411 GCA_013400775.1 Chaetops frenatus
AATCACTTTTCTGTTTTGGACTTATCAGAACCATTATCCTCTGAATTGTCTTTGCTCTTGACTATTCAACACCCTCTGGGCTGACTCAGCCCAGGCTGTGTGGGAATTGATTGGGAATGAATCAGCAGCTCAGTGCTCAGAAGGGAATTAACAATCTATTTACTCTCAGATGATTCCTGTCTCTCCACCTCCATCTCCAATGACCATTTTCCAAATAAAACTATTTATAATCCTCAGATATATGAACAGGCAGAGTTCTAGAGAGGGGCTGTAAAAGTTACGTTAAGGCAGTAGGTGGCTGAAACCATTAAAAGTTTCAAGTGGCAATAGCTAAAATTAGTCCAAGTAGAGAGAAGATTATTAGCTAGGAGACTTATGGGTCCTACGCAGCAGGTGGTCTGTTTCCAGAAATCAAAATGTTCTAAATCCCAGCAAATATCTTTCACATTCAAGTGTTATTTTTATTCAACTCCAATTACAAAAATGGTCTTTCCTCATGCAGAAGTATCAGAAAGCAGTAAGAGCAACAAGTACATATACAAGGTGGGAACTTCTATAGCATACAGAAACTTTTTGTGATAGTAACTGCAGTTTTGAGTACTTCATGTCAAGCACAAAGACCCTTTTCAGACACATACTTGGAGCAGCCAAAGGATGAAAACTGCAGAATATGCAGAAGCTGTTCTTCAGCAAAGTCAGTTTCCTCTCCCTCTGGGGAAGCACTCTTGTTAGTAGAATGATTCTTAATTTTTTTCCATTGATTAAGTTTGTTGTATGCCCTGCTGTTCCCACAACACTGGGTGCATGAACACGAGGGAATATGCTCTCCACTCTTGACAAGGGGAATAAACCAGAAATTAGTCTAGTAAAGTCAAAGTCTCACAATGGCATAAAGGTGGTACAGGAGCATTGATTCTGCCGAGAAAAAAGGAGAGTCTCAATGTCTATTTCTGTAACAGCTGCAGTCTGAATTTGCCTGATGCCCCTCTATTGAGGTCTTACCCTTTTTTGTGATGTGATTGGAATGAACTTGTTCTGTTTTGTTCCCCTTTAAAATTACTGATTGCAGTAATTTTAAAGGAGAACAGAAGCAATTAGAAAAAGCAGAGCCTTCTCATTTCCCTGAGTATTTAGGCTTAAAGAACAGGATGTTCATCCTTGAAAAATGCTTCTTGAAAATTCAACAAGACTCTTGTGCTTCACTCAAAGTTCTTTGCCTCAGATGAACACTTGTCCATGTCTGGCCTGTAATTACAGTCCTGCCATATTAAACAAATTGAAGGAAGGGTACAAAACATTATAACAAAGCTGGAATACAAAGTATTTGATTTGAGGTAGCATCCTTTGATTTGCAGGGTGAAGGGTCCAAATGCTTGTTTACCTGAAAATACTCTCTTTGGCACCTGTCAAACAATAAGTTTTTAACTAGTTCAATTTGAAGGGGACCTTATATGTTAGTTTTAGAAGCAAACACCTTTGTAAACACAGCGTGACACACCTGAAGAATGGTGGGAGACCAAACCAGAATAAATGGCTAATAACCCAACTGTTTTAAATAAAAATGTACCACAGGAGAACAACTTCCTTGGCTTCCACTTTCATAATGATTTTCATATGAATAGAAAGCAGCTTAAGAGAGCTGTGAATACAGAGGGAAAAGAAGAAAAGATGGTCTGGATTTTGTGGTGGCCACCAAGGCAAGTAGTGCACTGACTTAAGAAAAGTTTAGCTGGTTCTTCAGCTACCAGTCGTTCATCATTAAAAGTCAGGAAAGAGAAATACTAGGTTTTTTGAAGCAGAAAAACAATTTCTTACAGGGCCAACCTGTTTCAGTAAGGTTTACATTTAGGTGGCAGTGGTTTTAGTTAATAACCACTGAGCTTTTCAGCGTAATCTCTGGAGTAGAAAAATTCAGCTTCTTAGACACACTCTGACCTACTAAGTGAATGTCTTGATGGCTGGAAACAGTGTGTTTTAGGATCAAGAAAATAAGAGGTCTTACTATTTGCTTATTCATCTTCACAACGACAATCCTTTCCAAACATCATTACAGCAAGATTGTCTAGCTCTTGCACATAAAGACTAGCAATGAAAATGCATCCTAAAAAGACCAGCTAAGGCTTCCAACTGACAGTGTATTTCAGCATCACATAATGTGATTCTGTTGTACACTGGTTACTGAGAAAAAAAATTAGAAGAAGCAACTATGAATTAAAAAACACCAGAGCTGTTTTCTCTGCAGACAGGATGGACATTTCTATTCTACAGAACAATCATTTGCATTTGCCTTTCTGTTGGTCATGGTCCCAGTGCAGTGGGAGACTCATTCTAGGCTCCTTTCTTCTGCCTGAACTGCCTTTTTTTTTTTTTTTTTTTTTTTTTTTTTTTTTTTTTTTAGAGGACCATCTGTTCTTCATATCAAATTCATAAGAGAAAAATGTTTTCAGTTTTAGAATTTTAAATCACTTTATCTCCCTCTTTTGTTTTCTTAGTGTTCTCGTTAGTTCTAATTTTAGAGATGTATTTGGTATTAAGACAGAGAGTATGTTGAAGTAAGGAGTTATGTGGCCAGTTCAGGAGACTGGATACACTTAGAGTTTAAGGATACACCTTTGGACCTGAATCCTTTGGTGCTCATTTGGCTTTTGTGCTCTGCAGCTACAGCAGGAGCAGAGTGATGGGAAGCTTTGCAAAATCTAACACAGAGGACGCCCCTGTCCCAGACCCTGGCTGGAGACAGGGACGTGTGTGTAGCCACAGGAAAGACAAATAAGAAGAAGCAACTACTTTGCCTAGCCTTTTACTGGGGCTGAAGTTCCAGACTAGGCTGTACAAATATGAATCCACCATCTCTTCATATGGGCTCAACTTCTGTCAGCACAGAGCCCGGCCTGGGTTTTCTGCAGCGTTTAATGAAGAGTGGCATAAGAGAAAAGTCAAATGGAGAATTAAATCAGAGCTTCACCAATGGTGGTTACCATGCCTGGGAAGGAAGAGGGACAGAAAACAAAAACAGGCTTTGGCTGTGCAGCAGGGAAAGGACATTTAGCACCATGGAGGCTAAAATACCTGTTTCTGTACCTGAAGCATTGGGGCATAAAAGAGTTGTCTGTCACATGGCCCGTCCCAAGCCTCAGGAAGCTGTGCTGTGCTTCACACCAAGTTCCCCAGTTCTGAGGAATGGCAGAGTAATTGGGAGGTCACACCTCTCCCATGCTATTTTTCAGAAAAGGAGTGAATTTTTTTTCCCAAATTGGTGATCAAGACTGACTCAGACTGCCTGGCATTTCAATGATATTGGGAAGCTGGCCTCTGTAGAAGCTAACAACTTTACTCATTAGCAGAGTGAAGATATTTTTTGCCACTGTTCCTGGAACACATTCAGAAACATTACCATACACCAAAATACTTAAATAGTACCATTTACTCAGAATGTCTTTCAGATAACAGCAGCTGGAACCAACCAAAACCTATTAGAGACTCACTTAACAGATGCAAGTCCTGGCCCCAAGTTCATAATTACTGTCCTCAGCTCAGTGGACCTGGTTACAGATTTACCTCTCAGATCTTTCAGTCTATGACTAACAGGGAAGAGGATGAGACTACCAGGATCTCCTCTGCATATTTTTCCTTCTGGAGCTATTACACAGTGCCTCTCCTTGCATTTCCTATCCTACACGTTTTTCAGGACAGGTAATGATCACTGTTGTCATCTGGCAAAGAATGATGTAAAATGCTAGTGCAAGTGCCCATCACTGTGACACACAGAGGCCCTCACTACCACTTTTGCTCCACCAAAAATGTTCAGCCATGACTAGCACAGGCAGACACCCTGGGTGCCACATAAAGAAGAGTGACCTCATTGGCAGTGCCACTCCAAGACTATGGCACAGATGTAGGAAGTAAGATATGTCTGGAACATCCCTCTTTGGTTAATCCCAGCTGTTGGGCATCAGTGGCTTCTGCCCATAATGCTTTTTTTATTTTATATGAAGGATCAGGCTGGTCTAGGAACAGCAAAGTCAGATATTTTCCTCTCCCCCTTCTACATGGAGCACCCCCTTCTACGTGAAAGGAGGATGAACTGCCAATGAACCGACACAGATTTCCCCTTCAATACCACTGACAGGATATTCCTCTTGTAATCTCATTCATTTCTGACAAAACTATTTTTCCAAAATTGTATAGCTTCAGCTGAACAATGTATTTGTACTACTATGCTGTCCTTCATACAACATATCAAAAAGGAAAGCAAGAGCTGACATTTTCTCTTACGAATAACTTTTTGTCCCTCTGAAGATAAATACAGCACAACTATCCCAACTGAAGGCCATAAGTGTGTAAATAAAATGAGCTTCTCAAGAGATGTGAGACATCAATAACAGGGTTGAGATCCTTCAAAGTCGTTCCCTGAAGAAAAGCAAAGAAAATTGGGTGGCAAAAATGCACCCAGTCTTGGGTCCTGACAAAAACTTTCTGTGCAGTTCCATTCTTCTTGCCACATATTGCCCTGTTATAGAAAATATAACAGGACCTAAATTTATTCTTGGAAAAAATATATTATTTATAATTTTTTAAATTGGAAAATACATGTTTCTCATCTCCAATATACCCAGAGGAAAGAAGGAATTTTGACTCCACTGCTGTTTCTGAATAACTTGAGGGATTTGTATGCTGTTCCAGGAACCTACAAAAGAGCCTGGAGACAGTCACAGTGGTGTGAGAGTGCTGGAAGACAGAAGCAGAACCCAGAATAACCATGCCCTACCTGAAGAATGAGAGAAAAAGCCCTTGGATAAGGATATATAGTTACACATGCATAAGGATGGATGGCAGCAGTAGTTCAGGAATGGGTCTGTAGGTTTCACTGTATCATAAGCTGTACTATAATACAACAGGCATATATTTTATGGGAGTACGTAAACATAAGTAAGAATTATGGGAAAATACTCTTTTTGACTCAGTACTAGTTAGTCTCAATTTCTTGTGTTAGTCAGTAGATGTCAGGAAAAAACCAAGCTACAAAAAGAGTGTAGCAGTTGGGGAGCATACAGAAAATAAAACGTTGCTGTTCAGAAGTGTGGAAAGATAACTTGTGAGAAAATAGATTACAAATTGGGTTTATGCAAAGATGATATTGTACAGAGACACAACGATGTAAATAAGCATCTGCAAAATGGAAAGAAATAGATCTTTCTGCATGCCACTTGCTTACAGCATAGCAAGGAACATTTACATTTGGCGCAATGAAAAGATCTGGAGCCACAAGGAACATCAAGTACCAGATTGCTTTTCAGAGAGCTTATAGAATTTAAAATTTTATTGGACAAGAGAACTTCCCTGAGCAAAACGATTGTGAAGTCTGCACACCATCCTTAGACTGTGGCCCTAAAATAACTCCAAAATGTTGCCACAGATCCTCTAAGATGCTGGTTAAGACTGCCTTAATATTTATAGAAGGAATTCCAAGGCAACCTCTTAATATCTACAGAAATGACCCTAAGAAGATGCAGAGCAACGTAAATCTGCATCAGAACAGTCCTATTCAAGGACAGTGAAAATGACAGAAAAAACGAGAAGCATGAGATCAGTTAGCAAAGGTGCTATCAAAGATTTAGATCAGCTTTTAACAGAGAGAACATTTGAAACACAGCATATTTTTTCCCTTTTGTCTCCTCTTTGTATACAGTGTGTTGTTCCTATGGCTGGGAAAGCTACAGTAACAGGGAGGGGGAAAGAGGACATATTCTTTATCCTCCAGGAAAGGTTCAGGGTACCAATGGGAGTCCAACTTCAGGCAGTGTTAATAACCCAGGACAAGCATCTCTTTGCCAGTGGTCTGCAGCTGCAGTACAATCTGAATGGACTGTGTCAGACAAGACTGTGACAGACATCTCTGGACGTGCCCATCGCTCACTTAGAAAATAACTGTTACTCCTGGTCTGGCTCAGCAACTTCTCCTTTCCTTCATCTGTCCCTTTGCAAAGTCACTTCTAGAGTTCTGAATAATCAGCAGATGCTGCACCTCATGAAGCAGGTCTCCTGTGGTAATTTCGTAGGTGAAGGGACAGATCCTCATGATGACAAGGAAGTACTGAGCCTCAGCTGGCCTCAGATCCCCACTAGGTTCATGGCCAGTGTCCCTCAAGGCTAGGCTAATGCTACCTGAGCTGGGGAAATTAATAAATTTTGGACAGTTTTTCAGAACAGTCTAGGTTCTGACAGCAGGAATTCTATTTCAGACCTTTAAGCAAAAATTTTCTGAAGGAAAGAAGTGAGCAATCCTTATGTCCTCAGAGCACCAGGGAAGTCTGCACGGCAGTGGTTGGCTCTGAGCTGTGCTTGGTTCAGATAGCAACACAGATAATGGGGTGAGGTACAAAGCCATTGGTATCTTCTTGGAGATGAATGAGCTGTGAGCCACTCATTTTACAGTTTCAGCTCTCCTCCTCCTTCCTGGATGGAAGTCACAGCAACCAGCTCCCAGGCTGCAAAGGATTTGCTTTCTCCTAAAGAAGCTCTTGGTTGCTAAGCAGTATCTATGTGGGCATCAGACCTCCACAAAATCTTGGGGATCTGCCTCACCAGAATGTCATGGTGAAGCTCAAACATCCCACTGAGATGTGATTACATGCAAAGTTTCCATTATACAGTGCTAATTTTACTGCAGCCGCTTAAAATAATTTTTTGAAGGGGTTACAAAGGATACTTTTGTTACAAGCTTGGGCAGGTGGATTCAGCACGGTGACCAGTGGTATAAGGTCCAGCTGGATGCCAGTAACACTTGGTGCACCCCAGGAACTCAATACTGGGTCCAAGGTAGTTCAACACCTTTATTAATGAACAGAATGATGAGGTGGAGTGTACTCTCAGCAAGTTTGCCAATGACAGACAACTGGGAGGAGTGGTTGATATGCTGGAAGTGAGGCTGCTGGCCAGAGGGACCTTGACAATCTGGAGAACTGCGGTGAAAGAAACATCAGGTTCCGTGAGGGGAGTTTCAAAGTCCTGCCCTTGGGGAGGAACGAGTGCCAGTGTATGCAGGGAACTGACTGACTGGAAAGCACAGAAAGGGACCTGGTTGTCTATCAGGACTGTGGACCTCCACCTGGAAGGCTACCTCTGTGCCAAGCCTTGGCTGGCAGCATGCTGCAGTCCCCCATGGCAGCTATGCCATGACTGTGGGTGCCACTGAAGATTCCCAGGCTGCTCCTCTGCCTTCCCTGGCTGCCTCCTTCGGTACCCTTTGCTTGCTCAAGTTGTGGTGCCTTTGGGGAAGGAACAGAGGGGGTGGGGGGTCTTAAACTGTGAAGGAGCTGAGGAAGACAGGGAGGAGGGAGGGCAGTCCTTGGAGCTGGCTGTCCCATAGGGCTGCTTCTGTTGCCACTTTTCATCCTTCAAGGAAACTATTTGTGAGGCTTTTGACTCTCCTCTCCCACCTTTTTCTTGGGTCTTTCTTGGCTTTTCCATTTGTAGTGCCGAGAAATCTCTGAACATCCCTCTTGGCAGGACATGGTTTTGCGTGCTGCAGACAACCAGGAGCTGAGCGCCTCTGGCACCACCAGGCAGCTGCAGTGGGCAGGGCTCACTGGAGCTGAGCTCAGCTGCCTGAGCAATGTCAGAAATGCAGCCCTTGCTGACAGGTGGTTGCACACCTTCTGCTTGCACTGCATCCCACAGTGACCTGCCACAGTGACAGCTGTGACTGCTCTGCAGGCAGCCTTTCAGCCACACCCTGGACACTGTAAGGGCAGCCAGCAGCTACACAGAGGCCGTGGTCGACCTGGCCTCCTGCTGGAAAAAAGGCTGTGGCCAGGGAGCAGGTGGGCAGCAGAACCCTGCAGCAGCACTACACCCTGTGCCAAAGGCCCTGGCCCCTGCAGTGAGCCCAGCACAGGGAGAAGGGGCAGTTGGGGAGATGCCAGGCAGCTCCAGGGTATCCCAGTGTCTCTGTCCACCAGACCACAGGGTAGAGAGCAGCCAGCCCAGCAGATGAACCAACAGCTGCTATGACCTGCAGTGGTGAGAGGAACTTGAATAAAGGTGCAGAATCTTTTGGATAGCATTTGTTTCAAAACCAAGCTACTGAAGGGAACGCTCAAGCTACTGCGGGGAATGCTTTCTCGTCTCCTCCCCTCTCTCTCTCAGCCACCCCAGCAGAGCTGTGTAAGTATCTTGAGCATCTGCTGGGCCACCTGTCCTGAAGACCTGTGAAGCAGGGTCCCCTGAACAGAGTCCATGCTGACATCCCTGTCCATGCTGGACCCTCTTGCTGGTGCCTTTGCAACCAAATATCTCTTGTCATCCTCCAGGCACAGCCCTCCAGGCCTTTCCCAGACACTTTCCTAAATCAGCAGCCTGGCTATTGCAGCTTCAAACATTGTGTGGGGGCAAGAAGCATCAGGAAAACTTTGTCACTTTGGGGGTGACAGAATAATGGTACATGCTGCTCAGAGAGCTGGTGGAGTCATCATCCTTGGAGATCTTCAAAGGCCACCTGGACATTATCCTGGGCAGTGAGCAATGGGAGCCCTGATTGTCAGGGAGGTTGGACAAGATGACCTACAGAGGTTCCTTACAACATCAATAGCCATTCTGCGATTCTATGATACAGGTAATGGACCTTTCAAGCTGGTAGATCTTTGGGATTCCACAGGATATGTCCCTCTATTCCAAAGCAGAATATATAATGAAAGCTATAAACACATCTTTTTCAAGTTACTGAGTAACTCAGAATTATATGGCTTAGTAACATTATCCTGTCTTCTTCCTTTCTCCCTGAAGGTTCCACACAGCTTTTTTTTTTTNTTTTTTTTTTTTTTTTTTAAATTAAATGATCTTCCCCTTTCCTCAATCTCAGTTACAAGGACTAATGAGCTGATATAAAATTGTCCAAATATTCATCATTTGCACTAGGGTCATTCCAGGAATGCAATCAGAGGAAAGTGTTTTAAGAATTTGTCAGTCCTTGTGAAGCCATACTTGCATGATATACTCCCACACATGCATGCTTTGACTGTAGATTAAACCAGGAGAAAGTGAGAGTGCTTCTCACATTGCTGCAGTCACTGAATTAGACACTTGCAGAAACAGAAATCAATGCTGTCACTACAGGCTGAAGGAGAAATATGAGAGAAAATCTAAGACTTGCTATGGCTACTACCTTCCTTACCTGTAGGTGTTGTATCTACTGGCTGTAGATAGAGTCACAGAATTATTAGAATCATTGAGGTTGGAAAGGATCTCTAAGATCATCAAGTTCAAACATCAACCCAGAGCCAACACCATGCTCACCACTAAACCATTTCCCCAAGTGCTTCATCCACACATATTTTTAACACTTCCAGGGATGACTCCACCATTTTCCTCGGCAGCCTGTTCCAATGTCTTCCAGATTCAGGGATCTGAGTACCTTGAGGACAACTGGTCTTGCTATTAAAAACTGAGGCAAAGAAGGCATGAAGTACCTCATCCTTCCCCTTATCTTTTCACACTGTGAGAGAGGATGGAGATTCTCTTTGGCTCTCCTTTTGTTGCTGATGCATTTCTCAATTGCCCAGAGAACTTGTGGATGCCCCACCTCTGGAAATGTTCCAGGTTTGATGGGGGACTGATCTAATGGATAGCATTCCATTCCAGAGTTGTTGGAAAGAGATGATCTTTAAGGTCCCTTTCAAACCAAACCTCTCTATGGTTCTGTGACTGATTGTCTGCTGGCTTCTTGCTGTGACTTTGCAGCTGCCCATCTGGAAAACCAGTAGCAAGTGATCAGTGGGCTGTACCAGGCTGAGAAGATTTATGGTAATGGGGCCCTAGGGAGGCAGCGCACTTCCCTAGGGGTTGGATCTGGTCAGCCCAACAGGCCCTCTGTTCCTCTCAGAAGGGAGATACCAATGACTACTCATTTTTTTTTTTTCCTTAATTAAGGTGTTCATGATGGAGGGGGTTGTTTGCTCTACCCTAGGAAACTCCTCCCACCTGGATGGATGTTCATACACATTCCCTTTTCCCTGGTCCTTGAATTCCAGAGGCTCATACCTCTAAAAGCAGTGTCAGGCTCTGGCACTCCCTACAGCTCCACGTTTCTGAGGGAGCTCCACCTGGGCCACCCCATCCTTTTTGGTGCACAATGAGCATGTGTCTTTTGACCGAGTGGAAACCAAGCTTCTTCAATGAGAGTGATGACCACCAGCTGAGCTAAGTGTTCGAGCTGGCAGTCCTCAGCACCCACCCTGTGTACTCGTCCTTGTGAGCTGCCACACCATGCTCTGATTGCTTGCACTCCCTGGGGGTGGCTTTTGTACGTGTGGGGGGCCACTGTCACTCTTACTGCCACCTACTCTGAGTCAGAGCTGCCTGTGAGTCAGGGCTCCAGTTCTTCCTCCACTGCTCAGGGCAGAGGGGGCTGGTGTACCTCTCTCTGCTCTAGTTTTTAGGTCTTGTCAGACTAAGAAAGCTCCTCTTGCTCCTTGGCTCCAGAGCATGTCTCCAAGGCAGTTTGCCTTGGAGTCTTCCAAGATATTAATATTGGTGGGAGCAAAGACATTGCAAGCAGACTATAAACATTTAAAATCAAAAAGCAGACATGCATGGGCTAATCCGTGAAAGGTAGGTGGGATTGAACAAGTTGTTGGTTGATTTGCCACACCAGCAAGCCAAATAACTAGTCTCTGACAGTCAGAAGCAGGCACAATTCAGTGGGGATGATGTACCATATATTCTGGTACCACACCAGATCTGGCCTGGATCCATGGTACAAACACCTTGCCCACCTGGGGGAGAATAGGGAAGCTCATAGAAGGGATTACAGAAGGCTAGTTGCACACTGCAAGTCAAGAATTTCCTTAAAAAGCCTTTTTTTAATTAAAAAAAAAAAAAAAAAAAAACCACCAACTTTTCAAACCGTNTGTCACAGCTGGACTGTGCAAATTTCAGTAAGACATGAAGAACAGTAATTGCACTCTTACAGAATTACAGCAAGAGACATGTTGCTGTGAAATTGCTGCTAGTCAAGTACACATCACATGTAGTTACCATTTTCAGCTGTGTTTAGGAGCTGTTGCCTGGTGGGGACTAGCTGTTCCACGTGCCAGCAGTCTTTCTGCTACCTGATTTGGAACTTGCCATTCTGTCAGTCCCAGTTTTCTTTTCCCCTAAGGATAGGATACAAGGGCTGAGAGGGGGGATTTAACAGCTTAGCCTGCTGCACCTTTGCAGGGCTAAGGAGGTAGAACTGCACTCCAGCATCACTTTACTTTTCAGTGGTTCCTTTAGTGGTAGGCCCAAGGAAGCTGGTCCTGCTGGCAGCTTCATTTCTGCAGTTTGTCCACACACCAGACTGGAAATCTCAGCTGAAGCAGGCAGTGAATCAAGGATGGCAGTTCTACTGCTCTCAGCTGGAGTGGGGTATCCAAGGAACCACACTATGTAAAGCCATAGTATGGGAACTGTTGCTCTGGATTAATTTCAGTGCCATGTGTCTGACAAAATTTTTGCTTTTCCTATACACACATATCCATTGGTATCTAATTAACAGATCTAATTAAATGTACATTAAAAAGAAGAGTTCACAGAACCACAAAATCTTTTAGGTTGGAAAAGACCTCTGATATTATCAAGTCCAACCTTTGACTGACCATCACCTTGTCAACTCGACCATGGCACTGAGTGCCACATCCAGCCATTAATGGGCTGTTACATGTCTGTTACAAGTTGACAAAAAATAAGATCTGGTCCTAACATAAAGCATACCTCTCTTTCCTATTCACTCCTTTGTTTGTGCAGTAAAATTCAGCATTCACATTTTCCTTGGGTAGCATCAGTAATACTCAGTAATATCTCCAAGCTTTTGCTTCCCTATGGAATATTGAAATGTTTACGCATGGGTGGTGCCAGTCATGGATTTTTTTTCCCTTTTTTGGCATCCTCTTGATTGTTGCAGCCTTTAACCTATTACTTCATAATCTTTAATGTCCTCCATAACCACTGCACCACAGATAATAGAGCTGCCTTGCAGTTAGTATATGAACAGAGCATGTGTACCACCTTAAAACACAGAAATTGAACTGTAAAAGGCAGATAACTATTTTAAGCTTTGAAAGCTAAAGCTAGCCTGCTTAATTCAAGATCAAAATTATACTAGTTAAGGGAAGAGTTTTGCTAATGTGAAGATCTTAAATTATTTCCAGTCTTGTTTGAAAAACAACAGTGCAAAAATTATGCCAAAGACGAAGCTCTGTATAAATTCTTGGGATTTCTTGTAACTCATTTTGCTGTTAGTAGAGATCCTGCTTTTTTAAAGATGAGAAATACACTGCAAAGTGGTTGGAAAGACAGCATTCGGTAGCAGAACATCAAATGCTCCTTACAGTGGGCCACAATCCTGAGGTACTTGGTAGAGTAACTGGGGAAGAGGACCGTTTTAGTGGCTTGGGTCCTTTCCCTGGTAAATTCAGTGTGACTTACCCACCTTTGTCCTTTTAACTGAACTGGTAACTTTGGGCATGACTTAAAGTGCGAAGTAAACCTTTCCAGCCTGAATGTCTTCTGCAGCGGGAATATTGTTCAGATGGATGCTAACTGCTATGCTCCTTCTAGAGGGCTATCCAGGGTCCAGCAACTGTGGAAGAACAACTGGAAGTAAAGCTGGTGGCATTTTTACACCATGCAGGCATCCTAGAAATCTCATACTTTGAGGAATTGTTTGATTTATTGCTCTTTACTTGCCCAAATGAGCACATATGATCAGCATGCCCAGACTATTCAGGCTCTACTGAAGTTACTGAATGTGTGCAAAAATAACTGCAGTGCCAGGCAGCAAGGCTGAGTCTTCTGCATTGAAATCACACAATAATTAATGCTAGAGATGCATATTATAGATGTATATGGCCCCGAGTTAAAAATGTAAATTTTTCATTTGGGGCTTAGTGACACTATTTATTTATTTATTTATTACCCAAGAAATGCCTCAGTTTAATTTCCAAAATCTGCTTTTATAATCTAGACAGTAATGCTCTCTCTGTGCCTGAGCAGGCTATAAGTATGTGTTTCTATGTAGCTCTGCCATGGTCAAAGCACAGAAACCTCTTTACTTATCTTGACACACTTTCTTTGCTTTGAAAGGGAAGCCCTCATTTGATACAGGAAATAGTGACACAGCTTATTTCCTAAGCACTGGCAGTCATTTATTAGTTATCTACACCGCTAGTTGCACATCCTGTTGAAAATATTTATTAATATTTATTTCGGCATAAAACCCTTCATGGGAAACAAGAATAATACTGGTAGCCAGTGTGGGATGCCAGCACCAGTGGATGCTATTGGCACAGATGCAAAGTTCCCTTCTCTTGTTATAAAATATTCAGGGATAATTTTGTCTAACTTTTTTTGTTGTTGTTGTTTGGCTTCGTTGGTTTTTTGTTGGGTTTTTTTTTTTTTTCCCAAAGGCTGCTGTAAGCATAATTTCTCATTTTTACTTTTTGATTT
This sequence comes from Chaetops frenatus, assembly GCA_013400775.1. Classification (NCBI taxonomy): domain Eukaryota; kingdom Metazoa; phylum Chordata; class Aves; order Passeriformes; family Picathartidae; genus Chaetops; species Chaetops frenatus. The sequence goes on from VZTR01024236.1 coordinate 184,906, forward strand.
TTTTTAAAGATAGTGGGAACCAGACATACACATATATAAAACATGGTACAGAATTAGGTAAAACAAAAAAATCTCTGTTAATTTTATTTAAAAATGTAGTTCTCGTCTTCACTGTGAAAATGAAAATAAGAATTAGGGGTCTACATATGCATTGCACCTTCTGAGCAGAGCTCCTGAAAGGACATGAGGCAGACTCTTAGACCCTTAGAAGACTGGGGTGTGTGAAGACATGCTCCTTTTGCCACTCCCAGTATTAAAAGCTCCTCTGTCTTCTTGTCCATTCAGCAGAAGCCAGTATCCTCCTGAGCCTGTTGTGGCCAGGCCCAGCTCTCCATCCCTCACCCCTCAGCTGTGTGGTAACAATCTGGCAGGAGGGAGTTCAGCTCACCACTGCACTGACAGGGCTGCAAAGCGGCTCCTCTGCTTGCAGCCCTGCTTCCTCAAGTTCAGAACACTATGTATTAGAAATAGTGTGTCTCTGTAAAATAAGTCCTGAAAGGGACAGCAGAGTGGAAATTCCCTTGGAAATTTGCTGATGACACATTTGCTGCCAACATCAAGCTATGAAGTGTGCTCNCCAACAACATGCACATGCAGCCCAAAAAACCATCCTAAGCTGCATCAAAAGCAGCACAGCCAGCAGCCCACCAGGGAAGTGATTCTGCTCCACCACCCTCATGAGGCTATGAGCACTCTGCCTGCAGTGCTGTATCCATCTCTGGGGCCCCTTCTAAGGAAGAGCTGGAGCGAGTTCAGAGGACGGCCACAGAGATGATCAGAGGAATGGAGCACCTCTGCTGTGAGGACAGGATGAGAGAGCTGGAATTCTTGAGCCTAGAAAAGAGAAGGCTCTGGGGAGACCTTATAGCACCTTCCAATACCTGAAGGGAAACTACAAGAGAGCTGTTAGAGGGACTTTTGAACAGGACATGCAGTGACAGGACAAGGGGGNTGCACCTGGGCCAGGGCAATCCCAAGTGCAAGTAGAGGCTGGGTCGAGGATGGATGGAGAACAGACCTGCCAAGAAGGACTTGGGGACCTTGATGGACAAGAAGCTCAGCATGGCCCAACAACATGCACATGCAGCCCAAAAAACCATCCTAAGCTGCATCAAAAGCAGCACAGCCAGCAGCCCACCAGGGAAGTGATTNAGAGCTGGAATTCTTGAGCCTAGAAAAGAGAAGGCTCTGGGGAGACCTTATAGCACCTTCCAATACCTGAAGGGAACCTACAAGAGAGCTGTTAGAGGGACTTTTGAACAGGACATGCAGTGACAGGACAAGGGGGGTGGCTTTAAACTGAAGAAAGACAGGTTTGATGTTAGGAAGAAACTCTTTATGTGAGGGTGAACCACTGTAATAGGTTGCCAAGAGAAGTAGTGGACGCCCCATCCCTGCAAGTATTCCTGACCAGGTTGGATGGAACTCTGAGCAATGTGGTCCAGTTAAAGGTGTCCCTGCCATGGCAGGAGGGTTAGAACTAGATGATCTTCAGTGTCCAGTGTAGAAACCTGTTCCATTTCCTTCCAACCTGTGTCCTGCAGGAATTGTCCAGCAGAGTAACCTCTGGTCAACAAATTCTACTTTCCATTGTGCCATAAAACTGGACAAACTAATAATGAAAATTGTAGATAGGTTACCAGTTCAATATCTCTTCCACAGCACAAGCCTGGAAGTGGAAGAGTCACTCTCTCTTCCTTGGTGGTTCTGTGGCTGTCTGAGCACATGCAATTGTGATTACAGCATAGAATGTGATTTTCCAAATCAAACTTCAACAGGCTACAGGTCCTAATTGCTAGTCTGAAGTGAAAATTATTTGAAAGATCCTAATTTCACATTACTCTTAAATCCATCTTTACATACCTATTAAAAACCCCTGCATTGCTAATAGAAATAACATTTCACATGCATATCACAGGACTGTGGATTTAGCAACAACTTATTGAGTACCTGTCTTACAACATATTTAGTGGCAATATGCACAGAGTTTTCAACAACGGTGGTCTGGGGCAGGGGTGCTAATGTACCTGTTTCTAAAATAAGGCATTACTTGACCATTTTCAGCACCAATCATACTGAAAGAACAGCTAGTTGAAGAGCAGAGGTGCCCCTGCAGGCACACACAGCGCACGTGCTGCGGTTTGCAGACGCATTGCCAGGGTCTGCCTGACGTCCCAGAGGAGCACAAAATTCTCTCTGGGGCAGATTGACCTAAGAGAGGTTTCTGGATGAATATGACTGATACTAGCAATATTTCAGTTCAGCCCTACTTTGACAGTAGAAATAAATGCTTCTGTCTTTACAGTCAAGCCTATATTCTCATCTCAGTGCACTAGTGTTTACAAGCCTAATCTAAAATTTGCTGAAGTGAGAGGAAACTGTTCCTTTTAATGCAATGTGTTTCAGGTCAGTCCAATTATTTATCAACAATGCTTACATTGTTAGGCATCAGCTTTTGTACTACAGAATGAAAATAAACCCCAAATTACCGGTGAACTCCTTTACAGATGTTTGTGTAACTTTAAAAATGTTGTTCTAAGCACGGAATGATGATTAGACTCTGTACAGATATGACATAACCCTCTCCATATTTTCATGAGGTCCTAGTGATTATCAGCCAAGTTAACTGATATTACTTGCTGGTTATGACGTATTTCTAAGTGCTAAATTCATCAAGCACAACAAAACTATAGGGACTGGGAGTTTCTTGTCATTTTCTTCTAGCATACAAGCTGCAGTGGTCAGGAAAAGTGAGTGCAACAAACATCAAAGTCTCAGTTCATCTGAGCACTGAGTTATATGGACTGCACTGTACATTGAAGCGTTTAAGGACAGGCACCTTCTGGAAAGTAAGTTCCTGAACTTAATGCCCATCAGGCAAGTAAAATATCACAGCAGATGTACCTCTAAGCTTTCCAAGGGCAGGACAACCCTTGGAAAGGGTTTGCACCATATACTGTAAGTCCTAGCAGCTTAGCTGTGGCTTTCAGGGTCTGCTTTCTTCAATAGCATGGGTTTTTTCTTTATACTGAATCTTAACTTGTATGTAGTTTCCTGTTCAGTGCGCACTTTGTTCCATTTTTCTGAAAAGGGCTTCTTCATCTGGCGTAGCTTAAAGCAGACCAGATTTAGACATTCAAATGAGTACTGTTAAAGCTCTTTGAGTGACACTTCCTTTTTAAAATAACTTACCCAGCTTTCACATAAACAGTAAATACACTTTTTAATACTGCTCAATCTAAAAGGTGGACCACATATAAAATTCATCAAGAAAACAGTCAGGCCATTTTTTGAAATTAACCATGTATTTCTAAGAATGAGGTACCTCCAATAAAACATTTTGCCAAGCTCAGGTGCTGTGGTAGTACCTGAGTGATAATGTCCGGCAATAGACAAAGCTTTCACTTTCCATTTTAAAATCACTAATTACTAATACATAGTTGCCTTTGATAAGGCAATTGCTTCTTGCCTTCATTGAAAAAAACATCCAGACAATTTTCTGTCATTTTGTTCTCCTTTTATCACTGTGTCTCCCCTTGTCAACATATCATATTGGTATCCATGAAGCAATCCCACTTTTGGAATGGCAGTGATCAGGGTGAGGAGGGCACAGGTAAGATTAGCCCAGTGCTGGGATATTTCAGGCTTACCTCTAAGAACCACATTAAGCTCTGGAGGTAGTCAAACCTTTGGTGAGCTCACTGTCTGCAGGAGCCTGAGGAACACACCCTGCTGACACCACTGACCTGCATCTTAGTTTATCACCATCTGCTTTGTGTGAGTTTCCAGCCTACCTTCTGTCGCCTCCTCCTCTTCAGGCTCCAGAGTAATGCTACGCCCAATACCCTTTCTGTCTTTCTTTACCAATTAATCCTGGACCTTTTCTCACCATCCTCCACACCTCTACAAAACACTCACTTGAGCCAACAGGGCATAATCCTGCTGTTTTATTCCACTCTCCCCTTGACAGGGACTCAGAACTGCCACCCTTTTATTGAAATGCCATAAAGAGCTCCAGCTTAAAAGAAGTGGTTACAGGATCCTCTCTGTGTTGCCTTAACCAAACTCAGGCTTGCCTGAGCCTGCTATGACAATCTGGACTGTGGCTCTCCTTGGACGACAAGCATACAGCAGGCTGGAGCAGAAAACACATGCCTTGGTGGTGTTAAATCATAAATAAACCGACCGCAGCAGGCACCTGCTCTGAGCATAAAACGCAGAAGCTTCATTGTAACACATTGAACTCCTCTTTTCAGCTGCAAACTGTATTACATTCCTGAAACCTGTTTTAATTCAGAGAGTACAGCTCTTCAGCTGAGCTCAAAAATGAGTCTGGCAACAGAGTCCCCTGAGGCAGAAATCTCCAGAGCAGGCACAGCATGAAAACATTGCCTGCCTGCTTTCAGATTAATTTCCCCCAGCACTCACTGGAGTTCAGCACCACTGGCATTTGTGCCTTCAGCCTGAGACAGGCAGGAAGACAGCCATACTACCAGTGTGGGAAGTGCTTTGGAAATGGTTTGAAAAAGCCAAGAGGAAAAATCAGCATCCTACTCCTGTGCTGACATAAACCAATTTTAGCCCGCCTGTTTTGGGGGCCCTGAAACACTGCACCTCACTGGTGCTGGTACTAGCGTGGATAACAGAAAGGAGCAGGGCAGATGCAGGAAAACGTACATAAACCTGAAATTAGGAGCATCAAATTTTTAAGAGCAAAGGTAAAGAGCAGGGACAGAAAAGTGACGATCCACAAGGTCCTGCATAGCAATCCTCCTTTTACTATCAAAACCACTGACTTGACACACTGAGGATGAAAAACACAAGGGAAGACTTTTACCAGTGCTATGAAGCTTCCTTATGCCTGTGTTTCCTGAGTAGCTATTCACAAGCATAGGTATTTCCTGACACAGTCAGGTAGCCCGTAGTCTGCTGTGAGCAGGGTAGGTAGGTGTGGCATACTCAGACTACACGGCTGATACAAAGAACTAGCCTGGGACTGCCTCATTCTGCAAACAGGAGGATCTCTGTATGACCAACTTTTCTTAATTTTTGCATTAAAGAGTTGGCAAACAATGGCACAGGATATATCAATCTGCAGCATGTTTCAGTTGTTGAAATTCTCATGCATTTTCCAGGCACATCATCTTGGATTCAAGCTCTCCCTGTCCTGGCAAATGATGAAACAATGCCTTTCATGTATTGCAGTGAGAAATGCATTTATTTCATACATGGGTTCATAATTAACTTTAAAAAGACAGCTGGCACTATCATATCTAACAAAACTTCTTTATCCCCTTAGAAGAACTGCTCTGTGTATTACTACGTGCATGCTCCATCTGAAGGAACAGATTTTCTTCCAGGCTCAGGGTGATTATGTATCTGAGCAGTAACTACAGTTACCGGTGATGTGAAGGAGACCTGTGCAAGTAGCATTCATCAGTGAAGACTAGCTATCCATCCCTTCCTGGCATACATCTTCCTCTCTCTATCCCCTGATGCTGTATTTGCCAGTTTTCTGGAAACTGTGAAGCAGGAGATTAGCTCTGCTTCACAAACTCCGGCAGCTCCATTCCTGTGCACAGGGTAAGCACTCCTGCCTTCTCCAGGGCAAAGGCTGGGTGAGCAGCATTGGTGAATTTGTGCCTGATGGCAAACAGCACCAGTCCTCTCTCTGCATTGAAGAACAATAGCCTGCCACTACTGTAATCCAACAGGATGCCAATTCTGGCCAGGTGTTCCGTCACATGGACATCACTCATAACACCAGTGTGAAGAAACCTGTAAATAAAGCTGTGGGAAAAAAGAAACCAGAATACAGTGAGCCTCCCCACAGCCTCCCTATTTACCAGAAATAACTTGCAGCTTAATTCCAATCTATTAACAGGTGGCTGCATACAGCAGCTTGTCATGTGGCTGCAGCATTTTGCTCGGTACGTAGGCAAAGCAAATGTGGCATCGCTTCAAGCCCTGCCTGGCATCCTGACAAGCCTTTTCACTTGGCACCTTAGGACGCTTAAGAAAAAAAAATGCCCTTGCATGTTTCATTTAGCTAGTAATGCTCATACATCTATATGATTTCACACTGAAAAAAGCATACTTGTTTATACCAAGAGCACCTTTACGAAGTAGCAGGGTGGTGCCTTATGAACCTCCAAGCAGCCTGGCACGGGCCTGCTATCACAGACCAGCCCAGCCCTGCCACCCAGCAGCAGGTGAGTCAGTGTCTATTGCTGTGAAGGACAAGGCAGGAGAAAACATCCCCTACCAAGTCTTGACATCTCCTGCAGATGGAAGTAGGTTCTAAAAAGGCTGTATTTATGGAAATAAATACACTTGCTGGGCTTTAGTGAAGCAAATCAGAATATGAGCAGCAGCAAACTATTTCTTTAAGTGTTATTCCCTGTCTGGATGAAGGGTGCTAAAATAGTTTGAATTTAATTTTATTTTTTAAGGTGCTTTATGAGACCTTTTAAACTAAGAGGATCTTTAAAGATCTTATGTAGATGGCCTTTTCTTATTCAAATTTACATAGAGGAAGCAGAAGGAAGTAGAAGAATCTTTTCTGCTTTCATGATTCTTGTGGCTGGCCAGATTTATTTTCATGAAGGACAAGTAACTTCCCATGCCACCAGACTGACTCCTCTTTACCTGGTTTGTGTAGGACAGCACCTCATGCACCAGGAGGTATCACTCAACCCCAGGACACTGCTCTGTGTTACTGACTCATAGCAAATCCCAACCCTGTAGCTTCTGCAGGCAGAGACAACAATCTCCCAGTAATGACATCCTTGTGCAGGCAGCAGTTCACCCAGGACTGAAGGAAACCTGTTTGTGGAAGAGGCATACAGTAAAGAGAGTGTGGTGGTAGACGAACCATATTGTGATATTTCTTTCAGTCAAATCACAAAGCATCATGTAAAATTACTGATGAATTGTACTCTGTTGTTCTAACTGAGGGTTTTATCAAAGATTTAAGTGAGAGTCTTTTCATCTTTGCACTGAGAGGGACTTATCTAAAAGATCTCAAATTTAGAAGGCTTGTTCAAATGAGAAAGTCTGGTGGTTTTAAGTAGATATAGTCACAAACATCTTGTGTACATTCAGTGGTAACAGCAACAAAAAGTGCTTAAACCTCATCACCTTTTAAAAAGGCATATCAATATGGCACAAGTTATACAAGTGGATCTGTGCTTGTCCTAGGACTGGTATCAATATGTCAACCCCCCTGAAATGTTCTCAATGGACAGAGATACCCTGATACAATCATTCTAACATATCCCAGGAGCACTTCCTAGTACTCCAAAACCACAAATACAGTGGAAAACATTACCAATAATGCCCTCAGGAGAGAAGCAAACTATGGAAGATAGATGATTTCTATCCACAATGTATTAAAAACTAAGCCCGCAAAGCTGACCTTCTCACGGCAGCAAAAAATTACTTTGAGACTGATGGATTAAGCGCTGACCATGGGCTGAATCAAACAGAACAGTCCAAGTAAGTACCACTGCCTTGGACTTCCTGGCCATTCCTTAGTGTGACACTGAACTCTTCCCAGTACCTACATCAATCCCACCACTGGCTTTACTGAGATGTTGCAGTATTTGAAAGGGGGGTTCAATCGCATGAAGTCCAGAGGCCGCATGACCAAAATGATTCGGCTCTTCTACAAAATTAGTGTCATGTGAAAGATTCCTACTGGCAAAAAATGAAAGTGAAGGATCCATCCTGAACCCCACAGGATGGTTTTGCTCATCATACTGCTACTCACCCAGTGAGTTTGGTTTTTTCAGGAAGGTGGATCACTGTTGCATTAGAAGAGATCTGCAATGCAGGATGGGCTGTGTCACTCAGCAGGTGAAATCGAGTTCCTGGTACAATTCATGACAAAGAAACACCAGATCTGAGAGGCTGGCTACATTAACATGAGGTGAATCATAAAACGTTAAACAACAATTACAGCCATCTTAGCTGGACAAAGTTGTGTCTGCTGGCAAGCAGGAGTGACAGAAAATTGGATGCAAATGCAAGGAGTCTTCCAAGTTGGGACAGCAGTCTAATACTCAGAAATGCTGCTAGGTGATAAAGAGGTCTTTAAGAGTATGTAAGAAGGTTGAATAATTTTCAATCAATTGCTTTTTTCAAAAAAGCAAATTTCAATTATGAGGCTGATTTGGAGGAACCATACATAACACTATTTTTCTGGAAATCTTAGAGTTTGAATCATCCATTACATTTTAAAACTGCTTTGCATGCTTCCTCATCACTCAAACTCCATTAGGTTTTAATTGTGAGAGGTTTTCTTTAAGGTCATGACAACTTTTATCTAATTGTGCTCTGTCAGATTCACACAAACAGATCCCTGAAGAATACTTAATCACTTCATCTCTCTGCAGAATTCAACATTTTTGCTTCTGAGGTCACACCAGTTTCACACAGGACATAAATATACAAACTTCAAGTGAAGTAGTCCTGATTATGCTAATTTTAAGCAGAAAAAAAATTATATAAATTTGAGTTAACATGACAAAAACTTCAATAACTTGGTCACAACCACAGTGAGGACTTCAGGTATAATTTCCAAAGAAAAATGTTTGGATACTTTGCCCTTCCATCCCATTGTTTTGACATCAGGAAATGATGATCTACCTTTAGTTGAGATGAGAGCTGCTTCACTTTGTTCACTTGTCCCAAATGGGTTGACAGCCCTCAAGTAGAAGAAATAGTTCACATTGGGCTCCAGGGATACTTTCAATTCAGGTTTCTTTATACCAGCGAAAGATCTGCAAATGTTGAAGATACATTAAAATGTATGCAGGTATCCAAAGTAGGGAAGACTATTTTATGCCAACAGCCAAGTCCTCTAACAGTATTGTTTACTACTGAAATAAGAAACACCATACAGAAACTCCAAACAAGAAAGGCAAACACTGTTTTCACAAACAACTGCGTTATGTAGGGGCTTCAGCACTTCACTTGAGAGATTGTCTTCACTTTGTCTGACAAAGTTTGAGGCCTTTGTTCCTGTACCACCTTGTCGCTCAGTGCAATCATTTGGTGTAATGATCACTTTAGGTTTGTTTTGCAGCACAATTTACCACATAAAATTTAAGCGGCACAGAGTCAAATCCTCATCTGTCTCCCATGAAAAGTCTGCTTTTTTTTTTTACAAAATGAGCCAGTTTATGAAGAAAAAAACATCTTTTACTTGATTAGCTACATGACACTGAATACACTTGTGCTTTACTATCTGGGCACATGCTACAAGTTCAAAAGAATTGATACCATTATCTGAGGCTGCACAGAAATCACGCTCTTCCATCACAGAATCATCATAGAATGATGATTAACTTCTTATTAGCAACTCCTCACTCACAGCTGAACCTGGGCTCTGTCTTTGTTGTGGTACCATGCACTCCAACAGGGCAATTTTGCAGGAGGCAGAGCAGAGGGACTGACTTCACACAGTGCCCTGCTTTGACTATGCTCCCCAGTGAGCTGCCTCAAAATCTCCAGCCCTCACATCCTCTACACTTCTAGAAAGTAGGAGTCAGCACCCACTCAACCTGCTTCACAGGTGCTTTCAAGTAACAGTGAAAGCATTTTGGATGGCTAGAAAGATGCCATTTTATTTTCTACATTGACAGCAATATGAAAGATTGGCCTAAAAAATTCTCATCCACTGCATCTTGATTTTTTCCTCATTTTTTGCTCACATGGTAACAGCAAAGCCAAGCAATAAACAGGCCCTGCATTGTATGCCTGCAGGTAAAGACTGTTTATCTGTATAAAGTAGGTAATTTCTCCCCAGAAATTCTTTTAGAAATCTACAAGGCAAGTATTTAAATTCAAGAATGGATGACCTGCCTTTGGAAACTGAGCAAGACACTTTCCCTTCCACCTCAGGTTTGAGAGTGGAGCCCACAACAGTCTCCCACGTGCTAGCAATGCCTCTGTGAGAAGCTAGACTAAACAAATTCATTTTTCCAGCACAAATTGGTGTGACCCCAGAGGAGGTAAGGCAAGTGAGACAGCAGTCAGATCAGATCGTTGCTATTCATTAGGGGTGCCTGTTTTTACGCATATATCCCACCAGAGAGCAGTACAAACTGAAAAATAATCAGTGCTCATCCATCGGGATTTTTCCAGTTCCTGCTTCTGCTGCATTTATCACGTCGAGGTAAAATCTCACAGCTCTTAATACACCAGAATTCTGCTTACACCACACAGATCTCTTTCTAAGAGGATGACATCTTTGGAAAAGACTGGTACGTCATACTTATTAGTCTGTAACAGGTATTTTGCACTGATAGTTGTCATTAGAAGTGACTGAGAGGACTGAGAAAATGCACTGGGTGCTTCTGTGATCTGTTCCTTCAATTTAAAATAATTTCAGAGAGTGTGGTGTGAACTCCAGTGTGATCAGCACAAGGCTGTGCTACTGTCATGGAATATGTTACATTAATGCTGGAATAGATGCAGCAAAAAGGAATGGCAGAAATTGCATGGTTTGCTTCACCCTTGTGACTCACCAAAGCCCCAACCACAAGACCCCTTCAGCAAGGCACTGACAGCACAGCAGGCTAGTCGTTTCTCGTTGAAAGGTTTAGGGAAGAGGTGTAACCTAATGAATTGACTGATGAGAACACAAGCTCTTTAGACTTAAGTACAGGGGACAAGAAAAAAAAAAAAGATGGATTGAAGAAAACTACTAGATGGGAATTGAGAAATATGAGGCAAATATGAAAGAAGTGAGAGAAAGGAAAAACAGGATAGAAGCAGAGGTAGGGGAAAAGAAGTAGGCACCTAAGCTTTGAAGAAATTTGCCCATGCTTCCTAGGCAAGACTTAGCCAATCTGTTCCTTAAAAGCCTCACACTGACATTTTTGATATGAATCTGAAGCACAGACCACCAGCGAAGAGTTCTGAGCAAAGAGTTACAAGTGAGATGAAGGGTGGATATGCCAAACTATTCCTTGAAAGCTGTCTGTGGCACTATGTAGATCAGCATGCCTTAAGCACAGGGATGCCCTGTATATGGCTCTTTCTTCTGTCTTCTGGAGAATGTCACATAATTCAGTACCCTTCCAAAGAAATTGGGAGATCTTTTTCACTATGTACTATTTATCAGATGATTAAGTAATGCAACACAAAATCATTTCTAAATTCAATTAGACAGTTACATTGTGGTATAATGAGTAGACATGGGGTATTCATATTCTGGAGTGTGGATCCCAGAGATCTCTCACAGGTATTTAGAGAACATGTTTAGTCCAGTCATTTGCAGAATAAGGTCAGTGATCAAAGTTCAGACTTAGGTCTCTTACAAATACGAAATTCTCCGAATCAGAATTTGGATGCATGTTTAAATCGAGAGCAATAGCATGCTGCTTTTCAGTCATAATAGCGAGACAGAAAAAAATCTTGACTTTAAGAATATCTGGGCTGTGCAACGGTGATCAGATTTTTGAACAGCATTCGCTGCTTGGTAATCTATTTCAGCCAGCTTTAAGCTGCCTAAGAATAAGAGCCCATCAATTTTAGCTACGATTAAGGCTTAAAAACAGTCCTGCTGCTGCCAACTAATGAAACAGAATATGCTGAGAAGAAGGAATCTCATTTGCTACATTCTGAGCCAGATCCAAGTGCAAAAGAAGCTGCATGCAAAGAAGAAATAGGTCTTGCTATCTATTGTCTCTCTTGTCTAGAGGGTAGGGTGAAGAGGGAGAGTGAATACTGAGGGCCTCCCAGCAATCGCAGTACTTTACCATGCTTTTAGATTGACTCTGCAAAAGCAAGGATGAGGAAAAGGTATGATTAGTGCTTAGCTTACAGCATACAGGTTATGTGTAGGAGAAGGCGAGGGAAAATGCATCCTGACTGTGTTGGTGGAAGGCTGTTTCATTTCTGATTTCTTGTAACAAGCACTGCAGATGGATCTTCCTAAAGCTCACCTTAAGTAGTGAACTGTAATTTTGAAAGAAAAAGAAATCCACCTACAACATTTCTAATGTCAGATAGTTTCTACTTTATATACACCTGCCCACTTTAGAGATGATTTGAAATGTAATGATGTTGTTATAAAAGCAGGAGGCATCCTGGTCTTTCGATTGAATGTTATCTTATTTCCACTGTCCTCTCAATTTCTTGGTATCACTGATACAAAAATTAGTGCATAGAAAGTCAAGAAGCATTTCAACTTAAATATTCTAAGTATTTCCTCTCAATCTCTCTCATTGCAAGAGGAATATATAAGACTGAAAATCTACTCTCCAAATATCAGGTACATACTATTTAAAGGGGAACAAAAAGGACTTGCATGTTTCTTCACCTATAACTTGCCAAGGAATATTATAGTAGCAGTTGTCTGCTAAATCTGAAATTTCTCTGGTTTTAGGGAAATCTGATGCTGTGTTTTCATGCTCATTTCTCTCATCAGCATCCTCATTTATTTAAAGGAAACAACATCTAGGGGATATTTTTTTTTAATATTGCCTGAACCCAGCAAACGATATGCCTTGCAGTGATTCACAACACCCTCTGTGCTATAATTGTCATTTCCGCCCCCAAGATCCCACTGAAACTGTACATCCAGAGCTGTGCCGCTATCACTGATAGGGAGTTAGGGTGAAAGTATGCAAGCCTCTCAAGATACATGTGGAAGCACACGGAAAGGGTGCACCATGAGTGGAAAAAAGCTCTTGAAGCTAAAAATAAAGAGCAAATAGCTCTGAGTTTGCTCCCAGCCGTGCCGCATGCTGCCTTTCCTCTCCTCTCATCTGTCCCAGCTCAGGCTGTTTTGAGATTAGGTCACCAAAACACCCCCTGCTTGCTGCTATCTGCAATTGGCAGAGTTAGAGGGAAGGAAGGTTCTGTGTTTCCAACACTCTGTTTCCTGAGCTACCAGGACTATCATGTGGGCAATGAAAGAGGAGGGAGACTTGCTCCTCTTGTTCCAGCGTAAGACTTGCTCCATAAGGAAACTGAAAATTTCATTCCCTCAAAGTGCAGGTCTTGCACTGTCACAAAGGATGACATTCAGTAGCTTCCACTTTCACAAGCTCACCACATACCGCACTTATTTCTGCCTCCCTGAGCCTTACAGATTTCTCATGATGTGACACAGGCTTTCCCTCTGAACAGCCTACATACCTAATCTCTGGACTACATTTCTCACAGCTTTCCATCTTCCACCCACAACTCCATTGACTTCTCAGCACAAGGAGGCTGAACAGTGAGAAAATAGCAGAGCTCTTGAAACTGAAAGAAACATTTCAAAGCGTCACTCATAAAGATTCTGGAAAAAGATGCAACCTGGGAAGGAGATTTAAAACCACTACACCAGGCCAGGGAGTCATTCTTGCTGAAGATTTAAGATGATTTTATATGAAATCTTGTCTCTCAGGTAGCAAACTGGCAAGAAGAGTGAAAGAATAAGGCAAAATGTAGATTTGGGTGGAGTTTTTTGGTTGCTTGTTTGGTTTTTTGTATGTTTTGGTTGGTTGGGGTTTTGTGGGGTTTTTTTGTGTGGTTTGTTTTGTTTTCTGACAGTATTTGAAAGGAAACTTTCAAATTTCCAGATGTGCTTCATATTCTCTCCCTGGGTAGCTGGGACTGCTCCCAGGAACCACTGTTCTTGGAGTTATTCAAAAGCATCCTGGGCAACTGTCTCTAGGGGGCCCTGCTTGATCAGGGGTGCTACTCTTGGTGATCTCCAGAGGTCCCTTTCAAGCTCAACCATACTGTGATGCTGTGGCATGCTGAAGTTTACATGGGGCTGGCTTAGACCACATGTCTCTAGCTGTTCAGTGAGGGCCTTTTTCCCTGTCTGCTCCCTTGGCAGTGTCCTCTACCTCGGGCGAGCTTCCAGAATGACATCTGTGAAAGCAGCTTTATGGGACAGGACCATGCTGCCTTCTCCAGGACATTTCTTGAATGTTCTTCCCTGACCTCTGCTTTCACAGTGCCCGCAGCAGCAATAGAATGAACCTTCTAGGGTTGCTGGGAAATGTGTTTGAACTCCCACCCAAGGACTGGGAAATTGTTTAGCTACAGGGTTGCTGCAAGCACAAAAGACGCAGACTCCACATTTGGTTGATCCCCAAGATGCATGTTGCTCAGGAAACCTACAAAGGACAAACTCCAAGCTTTCAAGGAAAAAAGCCCAGAAGAACCAACAATATTTGAGACTAAAATCCTGGGTGTTCACAGAGTCAGAGTTTTAGTCCACCTTTTATAGGTACTTGGCTTCTAGTCAAGTTGATTGACTTCTATTCAAGTCGAATTTCTAATTCAAAATTGCACCTTGGGGGCCTTGGATACAAGTGATACAGGCAGCGCTCTCCATCAACCAGTAGGCTCTTTCCCCCTCAACTTAATGTAAAATCTTAAACAGAAATCTTCAAAAAAATTTCTCCATCTGTAACAACTTATGACACTACAGAAGATTTCAAGCTTATTCTCAGAGGGTTGATTTAGGAAGGAGGGAAATTGTTTTCAGGGAAAGTAAGTGGCAAAACAGTGCCTTTGACACACAAAAAGAGGTCAAAACCCTTCTACAAATAGAAAATTTTAAACCATAGCAATTCTGAGAAAATTCATTATTTTGTCCTGTGGAAAGTTTTTACACTTGTCAAAGTAGAAGGCCAGCTTCTGCTGACAGGGAGGCCAAAAAGTCAAATGTGACTCAGTATAATTATAAATACGTTAGATTTTACACAAGGTCACTTGAGAAAGCAAATGGGTCTGTTCTGGAGGCTTTTTTTGCCACACTTATTATCACACAAGCAAACACTTGATGTTACCAACACCTTGCTCATGGATTACAGAAATCAGCACAGATCCTAGTTAAGTTTTGAGGAAAAAAGTCAACTTCAGATAACAACACAGAAACTTGAGGGCAAACAACCAGCATATGTGTTGGGTGCAGCTCCCTTATCTTTGACCAACAGCGACTTTGGCAGGTTGACAGGGACCTGATGGCCTCATGAAATATGTATGAAATAGAGCAAGCCCCTCCAAGAGGCAGGAGAACTGGGCAAGACCTCTCCTTGACTGCAGTAATGCAGCACACTGATACCGCATGATAAAAACTCTCCCACCCACACAGAAATTTTTAATTTCAGTTTTCAGCTTCCTTTTGTAAGGAGCAAGGCATGCAGAATTTCACACTTGTACTTCTCTCCTACAAAGCTATGAACATGTTAGTCCACTTAACTTATTTTGGCTGCAGGGCATGGAGCTCTTCCCTCTCTACCCCTTCCCCATGATGCCCAGTTGAAGTAGCCCATAGGTTAAGACCTTAATCAAGCTTCTCAGAAGGTGAAAAAGACAACCTCAACTGAGCTGAGGCTCTTCCACAGGGTCCTGTATGGCAAGTCACCCCTCTCCACTTCAAAGAACTTCTCAGACATTTGCAACGGTATTTTGCTGGAATATTGTTGTCACCGTTTTAAAAAAGCAAACAAACAAAGACCCCCCCCAAGCCCCAAGGACATACAGACCACCGTGTAATTCCCTGGCTACAGCTGAGGGGCTGGAACTAGATGATCTTTAATGTCTCTTACAACCGAGGCTATTCTAAGGTTCTATGATTCTGCAATAATTTTCTCTGCATTCAGCACAGTTACACGGCTCAGGGAGGCCAACATCCCTCCTTCTCCTCTCCTCTATGCAACACACAGCGGAAACCAGAGAGAGTCTGGTATGAGCAGCTACTACCCTGAATATCAAAGCTACTCTTGGAGCCCTGTGGCATGCCTGCACGGCCAGGCAGCACCGAGCTCAGATGTGCCTTCAGAAGCCTCTTCACGCACGTCCAGACAGCACAGATGGGTCACCACTATCACTGGGACGCCCTTATCACCCTTGCAATGCCCAGAGCTGGCTTCTGTCTAGTTCTCCACAAAGCAAAGAGCAAACTGGGCCGTGCTCCTCCATCACTCGCCTTCCCGTGGAGCTGCCCTGCTCTGCCTTGCCCCGGGGCCACTGCGGCTGCGGGGCCGCGACTGCTTCCCCTCCCGGCACAGCCCCGAAACCTCTGGCTGACTGCAGACAGCACAACAGCTCCACGGTTTGGGCCCCAAATGAAAGGGTTTGTCCGGTTAAGCAGAATAAAAAAGGAAGCATTTTTATGTCTCGGCCTAATCTCACAGATTAGTGCCTGCCCCTTAAATTCCTCAGCACACAGAAGCAGATTTCTTCCTTGCGTGGCTGCAGGCAGAATAATCTCTTGCGTAATGACCCGCGGCCTGGGGGGCGGTCATTAGCGGCTGCCTAATCTGAGCAAGGGGCTTTGGTGGCCGCGGCACTGACCTGAGGCCTTCTCCTTCCGGCGAATGCTGCCGGCAGTACTCCAAGATGAAGGACTCGGCGGACAGGGACGCGGNCCGGCCCGCGGACAGTGGCTGTGTCCCAACACACGGTGCAGTCCTCGGCCTTGATGGTGGGCACAGCGGGTGCTGGGGACACAAGGACACGTTAGCTGTACTGCGAGCACAGCTTTGCAGGGGAAGGAACAGTCTACCTCCTCCGAAACCCACGCGATCCTTTCTGTCCCATCCAGCCGGGATCTTTTGCTTGTTTGTATTTGAATGGCAGAGGGGTACATTACAGGGAAAACAAACGATAAAAACATGCTGGAAAAGTCATCGTGAATAGCTGTGCATTTGGCACATCCTTAGAATGGTGAATTTTTATGCCTTTCCTCAAGCAATGTTTCCTCATTTCTGCCAATTTCGCAAGGAGCAGAGCACCGAGGCAGCACTGCCTACAGCTCTCCCTGCATCACCTCAAGCCTGTCCTCAGCAGCCCCTGCATGAACTGCATCAGAAACAAATCTACTGCTGCAAAAATGACAGGGAGATGCTGACTTTCTGTTTAATTATGTCCCGGTTATTTTTGCAATGCTAAAATTCGGTCCTGTAATTTCTCCTTTTTCGAGATTCTGTGTAAGAGCTACAGGCCCAACTGCAATAGAAAACAGAATATAAAATAATGCAGTAGCTGCAAGCAATCAAAAGCTATTGTGTGAAACTGCACATTCAACACTGTAGGCTGAAAATGGATCAGTTGTATTCTCTTGCTTTTTCCCGTTCTGGGAAATAGCAACAGAAAACACCTTAGGACCTGTTTTGAAACTCACATAAACAGTCCTAATACCAATTCTACAGGAAAAGGTACTAATTAAAAAAAAAAAAAAAAAAGGTAAATTTTACTTTTGGGGTTGCGAATAGGAAGCCTAAGACAAAACTAGGGATTAGATGATTTTATGACAAGATAATCTAAAAGAACTACAGGGAACATTCTGTTTTTTAAGAAAAATGATTTGTTGTTACTAGAAAAGGAAAGAAAAACACCCACAAGTATTTATTTAAGAGTTTCCTGGTTTAGTGAAAATCAGGAGGTTAGCAGTTCAGGTTAAGATTTACTTTATGTTTTACTACAGGAATAGCTAATGTATGTATTCAGCAGAACAACAAATTTGTGGGATAGAACATATGGTAATACCTCTTTGTAGCTTCCTTGCCAATAGTTCCTTAATTCTCTTCTTGTATATTTGATTATTGTCTGTTTCTAAATACATCCTTGCTAAAGAATGAAAAATTAATAGCTGAATCCCCTAATACCTGCATTCAGCAGCTCACACACATTTCTACAGCTATGTATGTGCAAACAGTATGCCACAAGAAATTAAACTTTTTTTACTGTAATTTGAAAATATCTGTCTAAAGAGTAGCTGAAGTGAGCATACCGGAAAAAGCTGTTACTGTGCTTCTGAGATTTTTTTTTAACAAATTAACTGCAGCTAGAATACATAATCTAATTTCATTGTAGTATTCCGGAACTCATGTAAGTGATTGTATAAGAAGCAAAGAGCCAAGAGGGTAAGAATCACGCAGGTTTTGAGCTACAGCAGAAGGTGCATTCACTTCTTTGGGTCTGCAAGGTGAGATCACCAGGAGACCAGCTGTGGGGAGGGTTCAGGGGGGTAGAGGGATACTTCCTACCTCCAGCATCATCCCCTCACAGAAAATCCTGTTCAGAAACAGAATGTTCCTCAGCAGAGGGGAGGACAAGCTGTGACTCTGGGAGGTGGAGGAGCATGAGTCAGGGGGTTCTGGGGGGATGCTACAGCAGCATCTACCTGCACTCTCCACAACTCTCCAGGCTACACCAACACCTCCGCAGGTACAGTGCCAACAGAGAAATTTTGTGGAGGTTCCCAGCAACTGGAAGAGTCACAGCTTTGTTCAGCTGTTAATGTGTATATTCCTACAGCTGCATATACCAGCAAATTAATTTCTTGTATGTGCCAACTTTTAATCTGAATTATAAAAATAAATTCTATTATTGCTTCTGAGTTCATTGGGCTACTTCAAGAATTGAAATATTTTATCTTTATATCAAAGCAGCTGGACTCCCAGTGAAAAACTGGCTTGCATTACTGGTGCTCATCTTTCTGCCTTTGATGTTGAAAAGATGCAGCAATTTTGCATCAGCAGTGTCCCCAAAAGTCCATCTGGGGCTCATGCATTCAAGAGGGAGTTCAACTGAGCTTTGAGGGAAGGTGTTTAATAAGCCCACATTTTACCCAGTTTATTTGTTTTCTGAAAGAAATAGGCTGAAGGAAGCCATTAAAGACTCATATAAATTAAGTTTTCTTAGAAAGATTCAATTTTTAGGAAAAAGTATGGTGAGCCTGACACCAAAAGACAAAGAGATTTCTTAAAAATAATGGTTTCAGAAACATGAAAGCCCCTTCTAAAATTAGGATTTATTAGCTAGTAATAACTCATAATTATTTGTGCATTTGGCAGAAAGTCTGCACCATGTTCACAGTTGCACCGCTGAGGCCAAAAATATGAATTTCCCCTTTGAGTTCTCTGGAAAATAACCTTTGTTAACATATGAATCGTAAATTAAGTTTTAGGGAGAATTATCAACAGATTTGAAGTCTAGTAGATTAGGCAAAAGGCTTGAAGCTGTGGCTGCTGCCAAGTGGTTTCAACAAGAAACTCAGTGTGGTACAGAATATTTTACTATGAAATTGTTAAATATCCTTGCCTGTATTTGTGACTGCAGGAATGGAATAATTGTTTTTATCCTGTAGCACTGAAAAAATTGTCTGGCAGGAGGGCCTCAAGCACAAGGATGCTTCTCCTTGCTTGTAATTCAAGAAGCAATAGTTTTGTCAATACAAATTATTAAAGAAATTAATGCTCAGAAAAATTAATCAGTCAAATGAAGCTCGTAAGCAACACTCATCTAATTACTCATTTCAATTTATACTACTTAAACAACAGCAGAGCCTCTCAAGCACACCTGAGATTTGTGTCCCACTGAGCAAGACACAGCATGTAACCTCACTACAGCAGTCCTTCCCTTGAAAAATTAATACCTTAAATCAATGAAACATAGGTGTATTCACGTGGATGGGAGAGATGCAAAACATGCAGCCAACTCCTCCACTGTGGGCAGGAGAGGGAGCAGCAGCAGGGAGCAGCCAGGTGGCTTTCCCAGAGCTCCCCTGGAGCACTGCAACACACTCGGAAGATAAATACATAATGTGCTGCCCAGATGCTAAACCATGTGGCCCAGCACTGGAAACATCTTCAAATCTGAATGCCTTCAAGTTCCCTCTCGGGAGCAATTGTGCCACTGTCTCTTAGTGAACAGAGAAATGACTGTGAACTGCTCGCTATCTGCCAGGTGGGGTAAATGAAGCAGTTTCTTCCGTGTCAGTAACATTGTGGCTTAAATTGGTCTAAGGACCTGAAACTTGTGACAATCAAATGACAAGAAATGTACATACCTGTTTTAAAAATGGCTTTTTCGCTGGGCAAGCTGCAGCCTGTGCCATTCACAGCCATGACCCACACACTGTAGCAGCGATCTGGCTCCAGGTCCTCCAGAATGCAGTGGCTCTCTTTCACTGTCACTCTGTACTCCTCCACTAAGGCTAGGAGAACACACACATGCACAGGACCTCACACTCATGGTTGCACTGGTAGGGCTTACAACTAAGTCTCTCAAATAACATATTAAAAGTGGTCAATTTAAAAAAATCCAGAAATTATTACTAGCTAAGGTCTCCATACTTCACTCTGACAGAAAGTTTTTGACGTGCCCTTGGGTTGAGAGTACATAAATGCCATTCATGGCAAGTGCAGATTATCACCCTCAGTCCTACTGGACTGCAAATTTGGGACATGCAACCAGCAGTTACCAACCCTGCTGTTACCACTCTCTAACAACCATTCCTCATAGTGAACTATATAGCACTTAGCTATAAATTACATACTACAAGAAGCCCTTAACATACTTTAGCCTGCACACATATACATCTATGGATTTGTGACCTTATGTTCTGCTTTGAGCTTTCTAATGGATGAGTGTTTCAATTCCCTTTATTAAATTTCAATTTTTAACATTTGAAGTATTTTGAAAAAAAATCTTTGTCTACATGTGGAAATACTGACTACCTTTTCCCAATGCTTTTTCCATGAGGACATATCTCTGAAGCACATGCAGGGTTCTAAACACCTAATGAAACGTGTCCCCTGGGGAGCTCTGTCTGCAGTCCCCAGGAGTACCAATGGGGCAGCATGGACACATCCTCTCTGATGGTCAGGCCTCTTCTTGAAAAGGCATTTCAACAGGTGAGAATAGCTATCCTTGACTTTACAGGCCACGATATTGTCTTGCATTCGCAGGGACAAAGGGGAGGAGAAGAAACAGCATCTTCCTCATGATCTGCCCCACCACTACTGCCCATCTTAAGTTTTATACAAGATGGCTCCACAGCCACTTTTTCCATGTCCTGGAGCTCATCCTCCCATCTGCTTTCAGTGGGCCAGGGCAGAAAGGACTCCTGCGACTGCAAAGGCAAGACCTTACGCACCCCCTGCATCTTTGCTGGCTTGCAGCTCCTCCATGCAGTGGACCTGGAAGCAGTCGATGGTATCCCCGTCATTCACAGCCCAGTAGACAGCAATGGACGTGCTGGTGGCTGAGTTTGGCTCCTGAGCTATGACACTCGGTGTCTGTGGGACTGAGAGGCAAGTCATCAATATACATGCTCCTGTGTGTTCAGCCAAATTACCTACCAATACATGAGCCAACACAATTGCTTATTTTCACTCAGGTTGCTTATTTCCACACAGCAAGTAAAGCAGAAATACAGAACACTGGTGCAGTTTTAGAGCAACAGATCCTCATAAACGAGGAATAGAAAAAAGTATCTACTCACTGTTCGAAGCCCCCCACTTTCCCTCACAAGTCTGGACAAAATAAGATGCAGTCCTAGTACTGGGACCACCCAAATCCAGCACAAAGCATGTGCCTGCACCCTCCTCCAGAGAGACACGTGTGCACTGATCCGGGAAACGTGGGCAGGGGAAGGGACCTGCCACACCAGGAGGGGGTTCACGCAGCCTGTCAGTGCCGCTGGCGCTGACAGCAGCAGGGATGTGCTTCAGGCAGAGAAGGCTCTGACTGCCCTGGGGAGTAGGAGGCTCCCTGCACTCTCGGGTCCACCCCTGCTCCGGGGTGGACTCCTACTGCACACGCACAGCTTGGCACTCCTTCCTGCCATGCTCAATTCCACGCAGACCCAGGGGACTGAGAATTCCTGGTGTGCAGGTGAACCTGAACTCTGCCAAAGCACCTAAACCCCGTGGGTCTACCAGTATCATTCCTCACAGAGTGCTTCAAAGATTTCCAAGGCTCCCCAGCTTTCACACTAACTTTTGTCTCCTGATTGACATAGATCCATCCCCAGATGAGATATTGTTCGCCTCTGTGATTATGTCATAGAAGAGAAGGAGGGGAAAGAAAGAAAGAAGCAAAAAGCCCCAAAAGATTATAATTGTTAAAGTGATTGCAGGGAACAAAAATACATGGTTCTATTTCTTCACCCAGTAAATTTCCATATTTCATGAATTCTCTTAGAATCTCAGCAGAAAGCTTTTGCTTTCTTTTCAGTTATCTCCACAGTAATGATGATGATCCCCTGTGGCATGAACAAGGCAAATGCAGATGCTGGCTGTTTCCTTATGATTTATACAGAGAGCTACCAGTACAGTAGCATTACATCTGCTTCCCATTGAAAAACAAAATTATCCTTCTTATTGCTAAAAACAATCCTCATTTTGTCTTTTGACTGCATCTAGAGTTGGCAATTAAGAAATTTATCATCTTTAGGAAAATACTTCCTTTCAGTGGACATAGTGGGGAAACCATTTTTTTCCCATGAAGTTGCCTAGAAACCACTATTTTTGATCACAGAAACCCCACAGTTGCAAGATTTATTATTATGCCAAATCTGAACAGAAGCTAGTTTACTGAATGAAACTTCTTAAAAAAAATCATAGAGCAAAGCTCAGTTCAGCAACATTGAGAAACATTTGATTTCTAATTTCCTTTTGCATGATATGAAGCAATTTGAAAGGAAGCAATTTCAAAACAAGAAGCTGAACTATTATCTTCAGAAAGAGAACATTTATGCATTGTTTTCTTTTAAGTGGTCCCTTTTAAAGTGAATTTTAATCAAAAAGTGGGGTATTTAAAATATGAGTTTGACTAAATTATATTTTTCAGCAGAATAGTGATATATGTTCTCATCAGTTCAGTTTTCATTGAACTCCTGTGGTCTAAGGAAGTTTTCTGTCATGCTATGTAATTTCCATGGCAATCCACGTGTTTTCCCATGTAATGAGAAACAATATTTCCTCTGCTTCCTGTACTTGAAGAAGGGGAGCAGATACATTCCTCTGTGACTTTATTGGAAACTTTTTTCCTCACCTTCCAATATAAAAGGCCAGGACTTGCAGTGAGCTTTGGAAATAATTCTTTTTAAAAATTTTAATTATACCCCCTCTTCTATTCCCAGGCAGAACCTGGGTTCCATTATGCTCAACAGCATGCTGCAAGAGTTTTTTATGCTAATGCATTTATGAATAGAAACAGATTACATGAAAGGAGGAAGAATTTGAGGTAGAAGTGCTTTTCATTATTGGATATGGAAAATTTGGAAATGGAGGGCATTTTGAAGGAAGGACGTTTCTGAAGTGGTGAAAATAATGTTCTATGAAATTGTTCAGTAAAACACCATTCTTTCTGAAGGAAAATACATGGATTGAAGAAACTTGGCACATTCATATGCATTTCATCATATGACTTCAGTCAAATAAAATTCCAAGTGTCTGAAAGTGGTCCCCAGTATGTGATAAATTACGTATTCAAGTCATTCAATTCCAAATCAAATTTCATGTATACATGTAACTGTTTTCCTTCAGGAAAGGTGTAACCTTGAAAAAAACAAACTATCAAATAAATTTAAAAAACATACCAATTTTTTGTCTACTGCTTGCCAAAGTAAAAATCATGATAGCAGTTAAAATACTTTGCAGCAAAAGTGAAGGCAGAAAACTAGGTATGCTAGAGATTAAGTAAGCATACAGGATAAGGAGCTTTGAAATTCTCTTACTAGTGGACAATTATTCATTTGCAGTTTGTCAAAGCAAACTGGTCTGGCGCCAGCAAACCCAGTAGCTAATGCAAACTAGCCCAGAAAGCAGACTTCAGCAGTTTAGGGAAATAAATATTGGACTGGCTTGTGGGAAAAAGAAATACGTGGCTCTGTCCTCCTGTATGACCTTGCCAGTAGGCAGCGGCCTAGGAGGAATGAACAGTTGCACCCACGGGACTGCAAGAGGACATTTAGGAACTAAGCCAAGACACACAGCACATTTTCATCAGCAAGTTAACTGGCAGAATGAGTTACAAAAATGGTCTTTTTTTCTGACTTCCTAAAAAATGACACTGCAATAATGCTGCATGCACAAATGCCTGTCCAGCTTCACCTGAGAAGCCTCAAATGCCACAGGCAAATTTATACACATCTGACAAGGACATTAACATCTCAGATATATTTGAGTTCCTCTAAGTCTAATAAAAGCAGTGGTGTGGAGGAAAGAGACAATCTCCCCATAGTGACACTGCTAAGTGCACTCAGCCCTTATTAGACAGTCTGTCTTATTAGAGAGTCTCTCTTATTAGAGAGTCTGTACAAGGTGGGCACTTCTCCAGTGTCCCATTAGTCACTCGAAAATTCAGCCAGTGAACAAAGCACCTTAGGGAATCTAATACTCTAGTTTTAGTGCTCAGGGACCAAGCACACGAGGAAGGGGCTTCACTTCAAAAGCCAGGGAGTGACTATGCTGGCAGTGGTGCATGTGATGATGAATGGGAGGCCACAAAGCTTGACAGGGAGGTGCGAGATCCTTAAACCACCGTTCTCTTGAAAAAGAAACCCTGGAGTGAGGTCTCGTTATGAAGACAATTAATCCACAAGATGGTGCTGACAAGATCTTCGTTGACAGCTGTACAGATCTAGGTAACACACGTATATATACAGGCAGAGCAGAAAGCCCAGTCAGGCTTTTTAAAGGACATGAAATATCAGACAGAGATAAGTAAACCCCTTTATCATGTGCAATTTTCACTACTACCCTTCCAGGCAGAGGTTGTTTCTAGCTATAACCACTTTCCCTTCCCATCCCATAGGAGCTTCAGGTGCCTCCATTCACCTGTGACAAGTCTAGGGACCTC
This sequence comes from Chaetops frenatus, assembly GCA_013400775.1. Taxonomy (NCBI): domain Eukaryota; kingdom Metazoa; phylum Chordata; class Aves; order Passeriformes; family Picathartidae; genus Chaetops; species Chaetops frenatus. The sequence goes on from VZTR01024236.1 coordinate 209,518, forward strand.
AGCCATCAACCAGCCCCCTGCCCTCATTCCTACATCAAGCATTCTGGGACTGCCACTGTCAGAGGAAGAGAGAAGGAGAAGCCTTTGATTGCTTCTTCTATCTCAGCACGCAAGGAAAAGCAACTTCTTTAGCCCTGGGAGACTTACAGATCAAGACCTTCAGCTTGTCTGAGGTACAGAAATGATGCAAGAATCCCCCAATTTAGCACTTCTCCTTCTTGCTCATCTCACTGTACCTACTATAAGCCAAACACTTGTGCACAATTAAAGTTCATTTTACATTCAACTCTGATTGCTAATTACATGGTTTGCAAATCTACACTTCTCAAATAGATTCTATTTTTAGCTTCCTGAAATTCCCAAAGCATTGCCAAAATATTAGCTTTTGTGAAGACAATATCTGGAGTTTCTTACCAGCCACATGTTGTGAGGACTGTTGGTTGCTTTGTCCTGGACTGTCTGCATAGTGCTCAAACAGTGAAAAAGCACTGGGCACCTTCTCTAAAGAGAGAGTGGTATCCATTGCAGAAAGTAACCTAATTGGAAGAAAAACACACGTCTGTCCATATAAATCCTTTGTGGTATTGTGTAGTTTCCCAAAAGCCAGAAGCAAAGACCACGTGCCATATGCTTCTCTAAATATTTCCTGTGAACTTGAGGACAGCATGCAAGGAGAAGCTGTCTCCCTGATTTTGAGCATTTAGACCATACTGCAGTTTAGAATCAGGAGCAAAGTGAAAGTGCACATGGTCTGTTTACACTTAACCCTTGAGGATGTGAAGATTTGGAAGTTCTCAGCGAGACTCTCAAAAACACAGGGGTTTGGACTCGTTAATGTAGTGCCTTTAAAGGCTACAAACCTTGGAGCTAACTACAGCAGCTGACTCCAGGGTGTAATGTAAAGCTTGCTTGTAGCAAGCCAAAAAACATTGGAGGGAAGATAGATTCCACTTAATTAGCCTGTACTTGCTGGGTTCGTTATATGAAAAAACTCCAAAACATTTTTAACTCTAGGACAGAAGCAGCCTCAAGGAAATGGAAGATTTTTTTTTTTTCAAGGCATCTGAATTTTATATTTTCCCCCTCATTTTTTTCAGTCACTGTAGTAGTTAATTATGCATAATCTTAACAAAGCACAACAAATGTAAAATACACTCTCTTTAGAAAAACATGCATTTGTTAAATAGACTGTTCTTCACCTATTTTAGGTAGACACATATTATCAAACTAAAGTAATAACCAGGCCCATGCACCAAGCGGAATGAACTTTATTGTGTGAGTAAGCAAGTAAAGACCAAGTGGACAGAAAGCCTTGGAAAAATGTTTTGTCCCATTTTACCTGCTCTAATATTATGCAATAAACTAAATGCAGATACATGGCCAGACAGTTTGACTTGCAACAGGTGAATCCAGATTTATAGTTCTAATTCTGGAGATTAGTAGAAACCTTGAAGGGGTGTTTGGCACATTCTCTTCAGATCGCTCTCCTGGGTTTGTAATTTGACTGCAAACTGAAACCCTGGTGTCACTGTGATACCCCATCCGTGTCAGCATGCATATCCCTGTGATGGCTGAGGCAGCACTGACAGGGCTATGCTCGATATGCACTGCACAATGCCCAAGCCCTCCGGGGAAAGTCAGGGGTGTGGGCTGGGCAGTGCAGTTTTGGGAGCTTGCACAGAAGAAGCCTGCAGCCAACTGGTCTGAATGTTTTCCCTTTACCTTAGAAAAATTTTTGGGGAATATGGGTTTATGATTGAACACTTCTCTCATAAAAGATGGGACTCACCAAAATAACTCCTTTGAGAAAATCCCACGTGGCAGAGAACTGTTTGTGACTGTATGCATTTGCTGGTGTGTACAGGCAGACCATGATGCAGTTGTGATGAGGCACCAGCCCTCTGACACACCCTGAATCAGGCTGTGCCAATGGAAAGCCTCAGGAAAANTCTCATTTTTCTGGAGTTGTGTTCAGAAATATAATCCAACTACCAGTGTTGCTTTGTGTTATAACCTTTCAGAGACTAAGTGATACAGAACCAGACTAGTGAAGAAAGAAACATCTCAGTGATATGATCAGTCTAAAAGGTGTAAGTGTGGCCAAAATGGTTGTTGTATATGTATGTACAGTAGTAACACAAGGATCATCTGTTTAAAAATATCTGTGTAGAGATTTAAAATTGAGCTGGTGTTTTAACGTGCTGTTAATATTTATATAGATTTGATAATGTTTAATTAATGTATTACAGAACATGTGCAAAACACTTCAAAACCAGTCAGTTCCAGCAACAAGTATTAAGCTACTTTTCTAAATTTCATCATTTGCAAGGTTTATAAAGGTAACTCTGATTACTAGCAGTGTGTTGTCAAAGCTTGCAAATACTAAATGAAGCATTCAGCATGCTAAGCCTGGTACTCACTACAGTGCACTTAACCCATACTTCATGTACCTTTTATTCAATTCTTTAGATGACTAGAGAAGGGAAAAGAAATGTGTTAACAGTATTCAAAACCCCCAAAATGCTGAAAAGCCAATCATGATCATCTAACAGTCTTTCTACTCTACACAGACATGAAACACACAGTTTTACTGACTTGAGGTTGTGAGGAATGCTGTGCATACACACCAGCAGAGAATTTGTTTCCTTAGGAATATTTCGTTTCAAATCTCTGGCTCAGTAGGGTATTGGAGTATAATTCTCATTAAGTGCCTGAACAGTATGCAATATCCAGGTTTAAAGATATTAAAGAGAATAGTCAAGTACTCTCTTAAACCAGGACTTTTAGAGAAAGAAATCACTAGCACATTAAGAATAGTTAAATCCAAATTCTGAATAAAATCTCCTTCATAACTTCTTATTACTAGAAGCCATGTGAGATTTGTACTTATGGAGTGAGAGTTTGTCCCATGCCCCAGGAATCTTCAGCTAATGTTCCCTCGTCTGTAAACAAAAAAGTTCCTGTCCTTTATCACTAACAGAAGGGACCAGGGAATCCAATAGTTTTCATACCCCCACAAAAGAATTATAGATTACAAAATGATCTTTTTGCCAAAGATCCTCACAAAATCAGGAAAATAATCTAGATTTTTCATCCATCCCAAATTAGCCAATCTACCACAACATTCACTTGGTTACAGGTTACAACATTGTGTGGCACGGAGCAGGGAAGAAAGCCAAATACTGGTCCATCATTTTTGTAGCTGCTGGGGCATATATGGGTTGGACACTTGTATTTCAAAAAATATTTCAAAGTATATTTATTTTGCATGAGTGATCAGTCTTTAGACAGTAATTTGACCTTTCTATTTCTGGCATTCCAAGATGGCTTCTCTGCAACTTCCAGGCCACCAGTTAATTCCATATATGGGGGAAGATTATTATCCCAGAAACTCCATCCTCTTTGAAACTGGTAATAAATACACTTGCAGAGAGAAGAAAGTACCACGGCTCGCCTAAGAGCAAGTCTTGTAGCACAAGAATAGTGTTGGAGGACCCAGGAGCCTCTGCAGCACCCTCTGAACAAAGTTTAAGACTAATGACTGTGTGAATTAGTAGGTCCAGTCCTGCAGATTGACTGGGGATGTTTTTAACATCCAGGAAGGACCATCACAGACATGCTCATCACATGCACAGCCCTCAGCCCGTCTCGCTGTCGTGGCTTCACCCCAGTCAGCAACCAACACAGCCCCTCACTGTTTTTCAGCAGTAATTATTTATCACAGCTTCAGTAATTTGAGTGCATAAATACCGTCCATCTACTCATTAAAAAACACCCCAAAACAACAACAACAACAAAACCCTAAAACAACAGCACCACACAACAAAAACCCCTACAGCCCAGAAACATTTTTACTTTCCAATTTTTCCATCTTTTCTTGTTTCAAAGATCACTTTCGTGTTTATTATTATACATATTATGTTTTTAATTTTTCATATCATATAATACCTAAATACTCTAACATATCCTCCTTCTCAGTTATTAATTCTAGATATATTACCAAACTGTCTTTTCACCTTCCTATAAAACAAACAGAACAATTTTAGTAGCATGAGTCACATTTTTGTCCTGTGCATCCTCTCTACAACTCCATCTGAGAATTCCCATATCAAAACCAAATGGTCCAGCAGTTTTGGAGTGGAATAGCTGAGCTAGCAGGATTTAGCTCTCTTAAAAAAAAAAAGGAAATAATTTATTGAGACCCTAGGTACAGAAGTCCTTTCCTAACTAATATCATAAAAGCTACAGCATTGAAGCCAATTTTACTTACATTTAGGAAAACAAATCCATCCACTTCATCTGTTTCTTTTACAGTTGTCTCCAAAGTTTCCTTTGCTGAATCAACAGTTTGCTGGAAATTTACCATCTGCTCATACAGGTACTCCATTTTCATCTTCTTCACTTCCTCAAAGTTCTCTGATTTCTCATCATATTGTGCTACCACTTTCTTGAGCATCTCTTCATTCTGCTTTTCCAATAAGTCTGCATTTTTCTTACAGTTTTCCTGCAGAACAAAACGACAACATTTAATGAATACGCAGAAATTCTCAATTACCCATGCATGAGCCATCCACCAGACTCGTTCTGGCACATTTTTATTTCTGACAATTTTATTTCTGCAAGGAAGCTCCTCTGGGAGCAAAAGTTCTAGAGAAATACATCTAAAACAACAACAACAGGTCTTTTTATTTTTCTTTTTCTTTCTTTTTTTTTTTTTACTGTCAGGGTTTAAAATTGAACTTTAATATTTGAGCACTGAGTAGGAGGTCTAACCAAAAAACAGCTAAAAATCCATACTTACAACTGGACTTAATACAGTTTTCAAGGCTTAAGACCTTGTGCAATCAGAACTTAAGATATTGGCCAGCTAATTTAGATGCTTCACATGGGATTCTAAATAAAGACACAGTGTGAGCTTTTCATAGGAATAAACAAAGTTAAGGGAACTTTTTCCTTCAGTGTTTGACAGTTACATATTCCACTTCACAGTAATGTGCAAAAAAGCAATTTTTTTCTTCCTCTGAAGTTAACACTTTCCAATGAACTTCCAGAGAAGTCAATTTGAGGACTGGAGAAGCGGCCCATTTTAATGGAAGCAATGATGCTGCACAACAAAGCAAGTATATCTTAGAAGTAATCTTGTAGAGGGAAAGAAAACTAGTGTGATAAAGCACTGGACTTACCTCAACTGAGTTAAATCGCAATTCAATATCACTCACAAACTCTTCAATCTTCATTGACTTTTCTTCCAGTGCTGTTAGCAATTTACTTAACTGATCCTGAAATTTAAAATGTTTCAGTAACTTAGGCAGGCTATTTTATAAACTTTTTACACAGACTTTATTTTAGGTGAATATTTTCCTTTTGCCATGAGCCACCATTGGAACAATTGCTAAGTAAGTTCAAGTATCACCCTGGCTGCAAAGACAAGCACAGAAATAGCAACTGGAACAGTCACAGAACTGTTTCCAAACCAAAACCAGAGAGCTCAGTTTGATAAGGTGCTGTGTCCATACAAGTTGTTGAACTCCATGAATTCCAATGCAGCCTTGCCAGAGAGTGAGGGTACTCAGAGCCTCATGAGTGCCCTTGAGAGATCACAGGAACAAACCCATAAAGAGGAAGATAACAAAGGTAGTTGTGAGGGTAATATGTATACTGTGTCATGGCTTTTTAAATTAGAATTTTAAAGACAGGTATCTGTCTCTATAAAGATCGATCTATAGATAAATAGAAATACCTTTATGTATGTGTATGTATATACGTACATATATACACACAAACAAAAGTAGAGGAAGGCCAAACAGACAACAGAGACAACTCAGAACTTTTTCTTAGTTCTTCCTGATCTTTTATGAAAGCAAGTTGTTCAGCTGCTCCAGCACAAGCCATAA
>VZTR01024236.1:215489-226937 GCA_013400775.1 Chaetops frenatus
AAAGCCATAATTTATAAAAATGCTTCATTTTAATTAGATGGCATAAATCTAAAATGAAGGCTATCTTCCTTAGTAACAGTTTCTTATTACAGCAAAATTTTACAGCTAGATCTATAGAAAAAAAGCACCTAACTTTACATTAATTACAAATGTCACATTGGACAATACAATTGAAAGCTCACTTTAAAAATATTTAGGGCAAATTATCAAGATTTGGAAACAAATTTCTGTTTATCAGGATGAACCATAAAATCTGACAGATGCCATCCACAGCTCATTTCATTTACTGTGAAGCTACGTTCTTACAGTTTTCAAGCAACAATAATAAAAAAATAATTAAAATAATTTTTTAAATGATGCAGCAAGCATTTTGCTATCTTAATCTTTTCTCAGTAATTATACAGAAGTAACAAGAGGCATTAAAATGCAGTCTCAGAGTAACCAGAGCCCTGAGCATTAGAAATCATGTGAAGCCAGGCCTGTGTTGCAGCCAGATTTAATACTGGCTTCATATCTGTGCTCCACAGCCAGGGAGTGATGTCATGGGATGTTTATTTGCAGCTTAACTTGGCTCACTCTAATGGGGGTACATTTGAGGGGTGGCTGGGATCTGTGACTTTATTACTGACTTACTCGTGCCTTGTTATCACTGCTAAGTCAAGCATGAATGGCCATATATAAAAAACAACTCTACATCTGAGCACCATGGAGACAGTTTGCAAGTACTGATATTTGAAACTGTCACATTGACTTCTCCTACTTTTGATTGATTTTGATTTGATTGGTGGTAAATACCACCAATACAAGCCCTTCTGGAATTTCTGTGAAATGACACAAAATCTGTATTCCTGTCAAATGAACATGAGCAGAAAAAGAGACCTCAACTTCCATTTTCTGGGGTGAGAGTAAATAGCTGGTAACCAAGAAAGGAACATCTGTATATGTTCACTTGTACATGAACAGATCTGATATGGGAGAAGTGAGGACATCACATACATGTTGTTTTCACAAGCAGAAGTACACTTTAGTGAACCACAGCTTCCACAGAAAAAGCATTATCACTAGTATTTATAGCAATGAACTAACCTACTGAAATGGAGGGCATTTTATCTGTCTTCCAGGAGGATAACAGCTTAGATATAGTGGCAAGAAGTCTTTAGGACTTTATAAACTCTTACCTGTACTGATGCCACAATGCTGTTGGCACAGATCACAGAATGGTTTGGGTTGAAAGGGACCTTAAAGACCATCTAGTTCCTATTTCCTTGCCATTGACAGGGACACCTTCCATTAGACCAGGTTGCTCAGAGCCCCATCCAGCCTGGCCTTGAACACTGCCAGGGGTGTGGCAGGCATCCACAACTTCTCTGGGTAAGCTGTTCCACTGCTGCACCACCCTCACAGTGAAGAATTTTTTTCCTAATGTCAAATATGAATTTGTTCCTTTCAGTTTAAAGACATCCTCCCCTGTCCTGTCACTATATGTCCTTGTAAAACAGCTCCTTCCAGTTTAAGGCCATCTTGCAGAGGAAATTTAATGGAACAGAAAATAGGTTGGCACTTCAACAAAACTGTGTAGTGTAATTTGTCTAACATCTCCAAGCATGTAAATGGGACAGGGAACACTTTATGATGATACTGGTCTCCACATATGGAGGTTTCTGTACCTTGTCAAGTGCTTACTCAAGTTTTATTTCCATAGAAACAACATTCTTCCCATTTCTCCTCCTAAATATGAAAACCAGAACAAACTTACACAGATAAGACTGAAAGATGGAAAGTCTGGTAACAACTACGTATAAACAAGGTCATTCAAACTTCTGAATAAATAAAAATACCAGCTTAGGACTCCAGACTACCTTAATAAGATAGTCTCCCTTCAAGATCTCCTACGGGTGTTTAGGAATAGCTTTTACTTCATACATACTGCAGCTTGGCTTCTGGACTGGTCTTTGAAGCCTCTCCCCTTGACAGTGCAAGAGGACTGGAGAAACTAGCCTTAGTACCTCTTTTTCTTAGCCAAATTAATTTTTACCTTCATCTTGGTTGCAGCATCATCTAGTGTTGTGACTTCATGATCTTTATGCTCTCCAAAAAGCTTGTCAATAGCAGATATTGGGCATTTGCAGTGGTAACAATAGGTGTCTACTTGTGCTTTCTTCAGTTCTCTTTGTGGGCTTTCAACTTGAGGAATGTTTGTTGCTGATATTTTGGGATACATCACCACAAAGCCTGAATCTTCAAGCTCAACAGGAGTTCTTTGTTCTGGCTCATTAACAAATTCATAACTATCAGCAGCATGATCAAAAGAGTCCCTGTCTTCAAATAATAGCTCCTCGTGTGTAAATTGAGATGATATTTCATCTTGCAAAAGCTCTTCTTGCGTAATCACATCATAGTCCATTGACTCAGCAAAATCTTCATAAACATCAGGGTGCTGCTCCTCTCTTTGCAGGTCTGGAGTCTCTGTTTGCTGAATGGTAGGAACACAGGACAGATGTTCCTGAGTAAACTGATCGTCTACACTGTCTTCAGTGGGAGTCCTGACGTATGGAACATATCTTTCCATTTGAGGAACTGCTGTTATATCTTGCCATTCTTCCTGCTTAGTACTAGCTTCTTGATATGCAGCTCCCTGATAATCCACATGATGACTGTATCCTTGTTGACTTGACTGCTCTGGCAGCTCTTCAGTTGTTTGTACCGGTATGTTTTCTTCTTCTCTTTGTTCAGTGGTATCAGCTCTTGCACCTGAAAGAACTGTTTTGCTTCCAAAAGGAATGGCATGTGTTGGCCTGCAAATTGTTGCCTGAATGTTGCCGTCAACCTGGATTTTGTCTCCCTCCGTAACACCTCTTTCTGAGAGAACCTCAGTTTTGACATATTGAACATCACCAGATCCCTGCTTCTGCCTGTCCTCTGAACTCCAAACCAAAAGTCCTCCACTAAAGGACTCATCTTCTGGTATCTGATCTTTTTGAGGCCCTATGGCCTTACTTGGAATTTCATCTTTAAGAATGTATTTTTCAAAATACATTCCAGTTCCATCATCTGTGTCTGAATTTCTACTAGGGAAAGAAGCATTAGAATTACCACTTTCTTCGTCAGAGGGAGTCTCATCCTTTGTCTTTTCCCCTACTGCTTCTGCATAGAGGTCCTTGTATAAAAATGATAGAGCAGGTGGCTCCTCTAAAAGCTCTGGGTTAACTGCAGCCACAGTGGTAGGGAACAAGAGAGATCGTTCTAGCACTCCCTCTTCTGAATCAAAGAGTGGGGTCCCCAGTGACTTCCGTTCATCTTCTACATTTGTAATGCTTTTACTGCTAGAATCAATTGATTTCTGCGGTGGTAAAGGTTTTGAAGCATCTGCATAGGACTGCACTTTGCTTTCTCCTTTTATGGTACCATAAAAGACTTCATCCAGGTCCTCAAGTAAGGAAAACTCTTCCAAAGTATCTACCTCAGTACTTTCTTTAAAAGTTTTGGCTTCTTCCACAGATTCATTGGGATCTTCTGTCACAGGAGACAATGAAACTCGTCTTTCAAACTGTGGCTTAATTGGGGATTTGTCATCAATCAGTGTGTACTTTTCAAAATAATCCATATCAGCAGTACCATTATTAGGATCCAACATTGCATAGTTATTGTTTTCTGGCAACAGGAGGTTTTCCTGTTGAGTTTCTCCAGTTTCCTCAACATCATCCTTTTTGACCACTTCTATTAGTTCATGGCTTCCCAATACTGAGCTTTCTGAAATTTCTGTGGTTCTTCTGGAAGTTAGGGCTATCTGGCCATCATCAACTAATTTTCCTCTAAATGAAGGATTTGTTTCCAAGTATTCTAATTTATCAGGCATGTGTTTGCTTTCTTCTTGATCAACAGAAGAAATATGTGTAGGTGCATGAATATTGAGTATTTCATAACCTTCTGAAATGATATTAAACAGATCTTTTTGTTCAGTAGTCTCCAGAGCATCCTGACTGTCTTCTACAGGACTTGCATGTTCCATTTCTTCCTCTTCTCCTCTCAGGTAATGTTCAGGCATTTCAGACATTTTGCCCACCTCCAGATGTTGCATTGCTTCAATTTTTGTAGTGTTTAAAGTACTAGTTTCATGCTCCAAAAGTTTATCTGGACCTTGATTATCTCCTACCAGACATGGTAAATCATACCTTTGTGTTCTGGGACTAGTGTCCGAGGACTTCCTGTGAGGAAATTTACTTGACACTGATTCAGAAACTCTAAATGTATGTCCCTTAGTCTCTGAAGTCCCACGAACTATAAATTCTGTGCAACTTCCAGCTGGGAATTGTTTTGATCCAAAATCAGAAGCTTGATTTGGAGGAAGCTGATTTCCTTGCGTGTCTAAATCTGCAGCCCCTGTTGGACTAACTGAGCGAGCTTTCACCTCTTCTACCAGCCAGCTAGCCAGCCCAGAAGATGGAATATCTGGGTTCTGCTTTTCTTCAGAACTTGAGCTAAGGGGTTTAATCTCTGCCGAAGATAGGCTGCCCCCTTCACCAGAATAACGCTGACTTTTGTGTGTCACAGTTCCATGAACAAGGTGTGATGAAACAACTCCCAGATGCTCCAAGGTTGTATGCTTTTGGTCTTCAAAGCATTGTTGCATTTCAGGTTGCTCTCCTTCAGTATAAATGCCTGAAACTTTGTTAGATTGCTTTCCAAGCATGTCTGCTACATCAGATAAAGATGGTGGAATATTTTGCTTCTCTTCCTTATCAGTGAAAGCCACTGATACTGACTTTTCAAGTTCTGGTAATTTACGAAAAGGTATAAATGACTCTGATGACACTGCTTGCTGGTCTGCTACACCAGTCACCTTTGACTCTGTGGTCACTGACCTTGGCACTGTCTGTACCTCAGATTGCATTTCTTGCTCATATTGCTCAGTAGTGAATTTGGGGGAACTTCTTAGCTGGTCTGGAGACAAATACATTGTGTCCAACAAATAAGATTCTGGTTTGTCTTGGTCTTGCACTCGAGACATACTCTCCAAGTGCGCTGTCTTTAAGCTTGCTGTTTCAGGTGAACTGAGTTGAGTTTTTTGCAACTGTTTTTCATTTTGTGGTGGAATTACCTGTTCACCCTCTGATTGTATGGGCTGGGTAGTAAGTGGCTGCATACTTTGCTCCTCTTGTTCAGCAAGGGACTGTGTGGGAACCAAATATTCAGAGACTGGTTTTGAATAAGGTGGAACTTCTTGCTGACATGTTTCATTAGCTGAATAAAATGGAACTGAAGGTTCAGACTGCAGTTTTGAAGGTACAGTCAAGTAATCCTGAGTTTCTGTTTTATCTGTAGTACATGATAAAGGTAGTTGTTCAGGTTCTAATTGTGTAGCTGTGTGAAAGTAATGTGGAGTCTGTTCTCTCTCAGCTTCAGGTAAAATTTCACATTCAGCCTCTGACTTTGCCACTACAGGCAAACATAGAAGATTTTCTGTATTCTCTTCTTCTTTCCTTGCAAAAAAGGACCCCGGCCCAGGCTGGGCAGTTTCTGAGTGCTCTGTTTTACAGTGGGAGTAAGATATATCTAAATGTTTGGGGGATGAGCCTCCAGTTACAGGTGAAGACTTTGGACTTCCTTCAGGGCCTGTTTCAGAGACAGTGTGTGAAGCACCCAAAGCTACAGACACTGTTTGTTCAGTAAGAGATGAATATGGCTGAATGTTGTGGCTGTCTGCTTCCTCAGGGGAAAATGATAAATTCTGTTGTTCAGTTTCCAGCTGAGCGCTTAGAGATGAAGGAGCACCAGTGTCTCGCTTCTGTGGATGTCCTGCTCTCAGTAGGGCCATTTCACTCATTTCTGCTTTGTCAGCAGGACTTAAAATATCTGATTGTTTGAAGTCTGGTTGTGCACCTCCCTGCTCCTCAGTCCTGGCAAAGCTTTGTGCTACAGAAGGTGTTTCTGGCTGCTCTGTTTCAACATCAGAGGACTGCAAACTAACATGTGGCTGTTCCAGTTGGACCCCATCCCTCCACTTTGTTTCACCAGTGAGATATGGTGTCTCTGGGTGCTCCAGCTGGGCAGTCTGTGGCTGCTCTGCCTTGCCATAGGAGTATGATAGATCTAGTGGCTGTATTACATGAGTCTCTGCTTTGCCAAGAGAGTATGACAAATCTGGATGTTTTGAATTCAGTTGTTCTTGTTGCAACAGCTTTGATTTTCCTGTGGAATACAGAAAGTCAAAAGGCGTGAACTCTGCTTGTGCAGTGTCCTGTGTTTCTGTTTTTCCAGAGGAATACAAGTCTGGGAACTCCCCTTCCACTGGGGATGTATTTGGTTGCTTTTCCGTGCCATGAGGACTTGAAAACACTGGTTGTTCCAATTTTAGCTGTACTATTTCCTCTGGGTGTAATGTATGGCTTCCCATCTCCTGTTTGACCTCCAGCTGTGCTCTTTGTTTTTCTTCACTAACAGAAGAGGACAAATCCGTGTGCAGTGCTTTGCCCATGGCATCCATGACGTTTGAGTGTTCAGACTCTGGTAGGGCAGCCCATGACGGCTTTTCTTTGACAAGTGAATGCAACAAACTCTGTTCCTTCAGCTCTGGCTGCATTGTTTTATGAGGTGCTGCTGTGCCAACAGAGAAGGACAAATCTGCATATTCTGAGTCTGCTTGGGAATTTTGCAGTCCTTCTGTTTTCTTCATAGAGCACCGCAGCTCAGGGTGTTCTGCCTGAATTGCTGCATTTTTCCATTCCTCTGCTTTGCTGAGAGATGATGAAAACTCATGTGTCTGTTCTTGCTCTGGTTGAATCTTTTCTTGCTGTACTGTGCCAGTGGAATGAAATAAATCCAGGCACTCCAAATCCTCACCAGCAATTGGAGTTTGCTGTGTTTCACCAATTGAACATGATAAACCCATTATTTCTGCCTCTGGCTGTATGATTTCATGGTGTTCTAATCTGCCAGCAGATAAATCTGAATGGTGTGATTTTGCATTTAAAGTTTCTTGTTCTGCCTCTCTGAGAGAATGATGTAATTCTAAATGGCCCAATTCTGTCCATGCTTCCTTGCCTTGTGCATCTTTTTTGAGAGAATGCAAGAAGCCTGGCTTCTCCTCTCGAGCAGTTTGTCCTTGCTCCATTGTGCCAGGCCAAGACGACAGACCTGGTTTTTCTAGCACTGGTTGTGTAGTTCCTTGTGGCCTTGCTTTGTCAATGGAATGCAGTGAATCAGGATGCTTTGGCTCTGCTTTTAACATTTCTCTTTGCTCCATTTTTCCACTCTTGGATGGTGCATCTGGAGCTCTCTGTTTGTCCCTTGCAGCTTGTGGATGCTCTGCTCTGCTGACAGACTGTTCCCCTTTAGAGCATTCCACAGCTGTGTGCTCCATCCCTTGTTGCCCCACTTCCCTGGCCAGGGGTGACAAGCTTGCATGGCCTGGCTCCAGCTGTGCAGGTGGGAATTTCTCCAGTTTGTCATGACCATACAAGGCACCAGGCTCTTCTAATCCCAGCTGGATCGTTTCCTGTACTTTGTTGAGGGAATGTGCTGGACCAGGATGTTCAGATTTTGGCTGTGATGTCTGTAGCCCTCCTACTTTGAAAACAGAGTAAGGCAAATCAGAATGTCCCTGCCCTGGTTCTGCCACTTCTGTTTCCTCTGCTGTGGGTACACGACAAGACGAATGTGAAATTTCCACTTCTGGCTGAACTGTTTTCTGTTCTATGTTTCCAAAGGGATAAGTTTGCTCTGTTTCTTGTTGTACTCTTCGTTGTACCTCTGTGCTGTCCAGAGGACATATCACATCAGTGTGCTCTGCCTCTGGTGGTGTCATTTCATCATCTGGCCTATCAATGGAAAATGATAAATTTGGCTGTTCCAAGCCCTGCTGGGCATGTTCTAAAGAGTCCCTTTTATCAGAAGAGTATGTTAACTTTTCTTGCTCTGACTCCTGCTTTGTGGCTTTCTGCTTCTTTTCTCTGCCAAGAGAAAGTTTTCTGTGTTTTTGATCCAATGGTGCTACTTCTTCCTGGCTTGTCTCACCAGTGGAATGTGACAAATCAGGATGCTTCATTTCCCACGGTGCAATTTCTGGATGTTTTGACTCTATTTGTGCAGTTGCTGGAGAAGCTCTTTTTCTTGCAACTTTAGGCAATTCTTGATGTTTAGACTCAAACTTTTGAGTTGATTGGTCTTTGCCTTTACCAAAAGAAAATGATGAATCTGAGTATTTCAAATCCAGTTCTGAACATGACAGATTTGGGCATTGAAATTCTACTTCCATACTTTCATCTTGTGCTGCTTCGCCCAGGCTTCCTTGTGAATCCAAATGTTCTGATTTTTGCTGAGTTTCTCCCATGGAGTATGAGAGCTCTGGATGTCCTGACTCCTGCCCCACAATGTCACCTTGCTTTGATTCACCACTCTCACATGAAAAATCTGGATGTTCCATCATTACTGGTTCAGTTTCTTGTTGCTTCAAATGGAATGGTAAAGTTGGGCTTTTCAATGTTTCTTCTTGCTTATGAGAGGAATATGGCAAATGTGGATACTCTGAAGTTATTTCCATTCCCAGTGGAGTTTCTTTTTCACTGGAAGAAGGCAAAAATGTTTGCTCTAGCTCTGGATGTGCTATTTCTTGTTGTGGTGATTTGTGTTGTATAATTTCTTTCTCTGTTTCTCTACTTACGTAAGATATTTTTTCTGGATATGCTGGCTCTGTTTGCATTTCTTCTTGCATTTGTTTTCTGAAGGAATATGGCAAAGATGGATGCAGTAACCCCGGTCGAGCTATTTCTTGCTATGCAGAATTAATTTGGTCTGTGACCTGTGGCTCCTCTTTACCCAGGCTTTCTGAAATACCTGAATACTCTGTTTCCATTTGCACAGCTTCTTGTTGGTCTGTTTCCTGCTGTTTCACCTCTCTTTGTACTGTATCTTGTTCCATTCTGCCAAAGGACCGTGAAACATCTGGCTGGGGCACATTCAGTGGTGGTGTTTCCTGTTGCTGAGTACCAGCAGTGGAACAGGAAGGAAAAGACTGCTCCTGCTCCATTTGTGTTGCTTCCCAGGGCTTTGCTCTGTCAGTCAATTGTGACCCCAAAGTTCCTGACTCCACTCCTTTTTGAATCACTTCTCCAGTGATAACTGAGAAATCCCTCTTTTCTGAAACTACTTGTACATTTTCATGTTGCTCTGCTTCACTGACGAAACACGATGGCTCTGGAGCTTCTAAGTTTCTCTGTACAGCTTCTTGTGCCGTTTCTCCCTGGGAATACAGTGAATCCGTTTCTTCCAGCTTTGGTTGCAATTTTTCATGATCTGTTTTGCCAGCGGAAGATGTTGTCTCTGTCTGTTTCACCTTCAGCTGTGAAGTTTTATGTTCCTGTTCTTTTCCGGTAGAATGTGGCCAAGCTGGATATTCTGACTGCAGTTGAGCAGCTTCTCCTTGCATTGCCGTGGTAGAGGAATCCAGCTCACCTCCAGACTGTGAATCCCGCTGTACAGGCCACGGCTGTTCTCCTTTGTCAGTTTGGGACAGTTCTTGCTCCTTTGTTTTATTCATGGGATGCAGTAAATCTGAAAATGCTGTTTCCAGATGCCCAGTTTGTTGTATCTTTGCCCTTCCAGTGGAATTAAATGTATCTGGATGTACCAACTGGAGTTCTGTAGTGTTTTCTTTCTCTGCTTCTTCCATCAAACATGGTAAATCTGAATGTACCAGTGCAAGCTCTTCTTTTTCTTCTTGTTTTTCTTTTTCAGGGGAATAAGACTGTTCCAGTTCAAAAGGACTGAATTCTTGGTTTTCTGTTTCTTCCCTGGAAAGCAAAACCTGATGCTCCATTTCCAGCTGTACACCTTCCATTTCCTTGACCACTTCCTTGGTTAAAGAGGAGTCTGGATGACCCATCTCCAGCTGTGCACTCTCTGATTCCACCATTTCTTCTCTGGAATATAATAAATCTGAGTGCTGTGTTTCCAGCTGTGTGCTTTCTGATTCCTCCACTTCTTCCCTAGAAAAAGAAGAGTCTGGCTGACTCACCTCCAACTGTACATTCTCTGATTCCACCATTTCTTCTCTGGAATATAATAAATCTGAGTGCTGTGTTTCCAGCTGTGTGCTTTCTGATTCCTCCACTTCTTCCCTGGAAAAAGAAGATTCTGTTTGTCCCACCTCCAGCTGTGCAGTCTCTGATTCCACCATTTCTTCCCTGAAATATGATAGATCTGAGTGCTCTGTCTCTAATTGTGCACTGTCTGATTCTTCCATTTCTTCCCTTGAAAAAGAAAAATCTGGATGCTCCATCTCCAGCTGTGAACTCTCTGTTTCTTTTGTTTCTTCCTTGGAGGAAAATGCTGGATGTTCTGTCTCCAGCTGTGATCTCCCTGATTTCTCTGTTTCTTTTGTGGAAAAAAGCAATTCTGGATAGTCTGTATCTGGTATTGCACCCTCTAATCCCTCTGTTTCTTCCTTGGAATATGACAAATCTGGAAGTTCTATCTCTAGCTGTGCACTTCCTGGTTCCTCTATTTCTTCCCTGGAAAAAGAGAAGTCTGGATGCTCCATCTCCATCTGTTCACCCTTCAATTCCTCTGTTTCTTCCTCGGGAGAAGAGAAGTCCAGATTCTCTGTCTCCATCTGTGTTGCCTCTGATTCTCCACTTTCTTCAGTAGAAGATGAGAGGTCTGGATGTTCCATCTCCATTTGCCCACCTTCTGCTTGTTTGTTTTCTTCAATGGAAAAATCAGAATGATGGGAATCTACTGCTTTATTTGTAGCTGAAGTTTTCTGTGTTTCTTCTGTTTCTGTAGGAGTAGGATATGAAATGCCAAAATATTTGGAATCTATATTTTCAGGAATTGGTGGTTTTAATATAATTCCTTGTTTATCTGCTTCCTTTAGCAAAAAGTCTTGCTCAGACTTTGTTTGGTTCTCCAGAGGAACATTTTGAGTTTCTGAGGGTGGGGTCTTCTGACCCTCTTCTCTTTCAGCTGAATACATTAGACCTGAAGTCTCTGACAGTGCAGTTGCTGATGATGGACACTCAGTTTCTTGCTTCTCTATTTCATTTCCAGAATATGGTAAAAGCACTTGTTCAGACTCAGACTGTGCAGTTTCTGATAGCTGAGGAATAATATCTTCCTGTCTTATTTCAGTTGAAGCGGAATATTTGGATTTAGCTGATGGAGCATCAGGTAAGTAAGACTCTTCTACTTCCCTCTCAGGATGTTCTGACGTGGGTTCTGTAGGCAAAATATGCTGGGAACTTGGTCTACCTAACTCATTAACAAAATCTGCTGAAACAGACTGTGGTGCAGAATTGGGCTGAACTGCCTGCTTCTTCACTTCATCCAGATGATCTGATGCTGTCAGCAGGGATTGGTCTGGCTTCTGGTTTGCATTTTGGGCCGAGGCAAGCAGCACTTGTTTCTCGTCAGACTTGAGTGACGTGGAGGTTTTTGACTCTGTTATTGATG
>VZTR01024236.1:251891-262913 GCA_013400775.1 Chaetops frenatus
CAAGTGCACTGTTCACGATTTAAAAACTGCCTGGATGGCTGGGCCCAGAGTGGTGATGGTGAGAGTTACACGCAGCTGGTGTTCAGTCACCAGTGCAGTTCCCCAGGGCTCAGTGCTGCAGCCAGTCCTGTTTAATATCTTTATCAGTGATCTGAATGAGGGGATTGAGTGCATGCTCTGGCAGTTTGCAGGTGACACCAAGCTGGGTGGGAGTGCTGATCTGCTGGAGGCCAGAAGGCTCTGCAGAGGGATCTGGACAGGCTGGATCATGGGCTGAGGCTGATGGTGTGAGGTTCAACAAGGGCCAGTGCTGGGTCCTGCCCTGGGTCACAACAACCCCAGGCAGCTCCACAGGCTGGGGCAGAGGGGCTGCAAAGCTGCCCACAGGAAAAGGAGCTGGGGGTGCTGGTCACAGCAGCTGGACATGAGGCAGGCTGTGCCCAGGTGGCCAAGAAGGCCAATGGCATCCTGGCCTGGATCAGCAATAGTGTGGCCAGGAGGACCAGGGCAGGGATTGTCCTCCTGTACTGGGCACTGATGAGGCCACACCTTGAATCCTGTGTCCAGTTTTTGGCCCCTTATCACAAGAAACACATTGAAGTCCTGAGGTGTGTCCAAAGAAGGCCAGTGGTGATGGTGAGAGTTACACGCAGCTGGTGTTCAGTCACCAGTGCAGTTCCCCAGGGCTCAGTGCTGCAGCCAGTCCTGTTTAATATCTTTATCAGTGATCTGAATGAGGGGATTGAGTGCATGCTCTGGCAGTTTGCAGGTGACACCAAGCTGGGTGGGAGTGCTGATCTGATGGCGGCCAGAAGGCTCTGCAGAGGGATCNCCACACCTTGAATCCTGTGTCCAGTTTTTGGCCCCTTATCACAAGAAACACATTGAAGTCCTGAGGTGTGTCCAAAGAAGGCCAGTGGAGCTGGGGAAGAGTCTAGAAACATGTTCTATGAGGAGCAGGTGATGGAAATGGGGTTTTTTATTCTTGAGAAAAGGAAGCTCAAGGGGAGGACCTCATCCCTCTCTACAACTACAAAAAGGCTGTAGCCAGGCGGGAGTCAATCTCTTCTGCCCTGTGTCAAGGAAAAGAAGAAATGGCCTTAAATTGCATTAGGGGAGGTTCAGATTAGATATTAGAAAATGATTTTTCACTGAAAGAGTAAACAGGCATTGGAATAAGTTGCCTAGGGAAGTGATGGAATCACCACCTATGGAAATGTGCAAGAGATGTCTGGATGTAGTACTTGGGAATATGTTGTAGGGGTGGTTACAGTGGTGCTGCATTGGCAGTTGGATTAGATGATCTTAAAGGTCTCAGCTAACCTTGATGGTTCTGTAAACCAAAGAGCTACCACATCAGTGAAACAGCTGAATCACCAATACATCACCATATGTTCTGACTAAATGGGTCTTAGAAATAGCTGGACAATGTGCTGACAGCTGTACTGGTGTTATGTACACCTGACAGAGGAGCTAGGCTGGGTACATCAACCACCTGCAGTAAATCAGTAAATAGCAACTGTAAATTAAAATACTGTCTATAATTCATCAGTTAAATTTGAACGAATTCTCTCCTTCCTAGATCAAAGATCTGCTGTTGTAACTCCATTAAGTCAATGATGACAAGACATCCAAAAATCCATGACTGAAATTCTACAAATTATCTTGAATAAAACTCATAATTAAAGCCTCCTATGGAAGTCAGTTGTTTGAATAACTGTACTTCCACAGAACACGTACATTTAAAAATATAAATAGAGCTTATTTTTTAAAAATGGAGGACACAGTACATGAAGAGATATAGAACACCTCAGTGTGTATATTTAGCTTTCTCTTCATATATTCTTTAGAAAATTCATAACCATGATGATCTTTTCTAGCATTCAATGTAAACTAAAGCCTCCATTCTAACCATCATCCTTCCTCTCCTTAATTCCCACCATAGACTACTTTTGCAATAAATAGAGATAATGTGAAGCATCAAATACCTTCCTATCATGTCATAATCAACCATCAACACAGGCTTAATTCAGATGAATTACTGTAAAAAACCCAAACACACACATACACACCACAAAAAGACAAAAGAAAAAACCCGTGTGCTTAGAGCTTCAAACAAGCTTAAACTGCAGCTCAAGAACACTGGTTGCAAGCAGAAGCTTACAGTCTGGTTTTTCTAAAAGCTTATTTAAAAATGAGAGACCCAGGCCAGTGGGGGAAAAAAAGAGAAAGAAAAAAAAGAATTCATGCAAAGAAGTATTTGATCTGTATTTGGTTTAACCAGGCAGTACTGTTTCTCTTGAAACAGTAATTCTTCTCTTGAATTCTTTTTTTCATAGGCTACTCTTGATCCCTCAGTAAAAAATAGATGAACTTACAATACACCGGTTAAGCAAAAGGCAACAAAAAAGTGGCATTTCATGCTGTTTACAAAGCCTTTTATTTAAATTGGAAACTTAAAAGCCTTTTACTTAAAATTGAAATTTAGATTTGAAAACAACTCTTTTAACTGACAGTCCTACAGAAGTGTCTTGGTACCAAGATCAAACTGAATTAGAAATTAATTTTGAATAGCAAATTATTTGTGTGTCAATTTTAGCGACTCTGGCTTGCATATAATAACTTCATTGTTGCCAACATAAAGCAGATATTCTCCCTGCATACATTTTCAATCTGTAAGTTAACAATGCCACTTAAACAGCTATTTCAATTATCAGTTATTTCTGTTGTCACTGACTGCATTAGGTATGTGATCTTCATGGCAAAGGCAATTATTTGAAAGGAGACTAGACATTTTCAATTACGTCTATGACTACAGTACAAACAGAATAAAAAGCTTATCTTCTCCAGAGCGTTCTTACAAATCAAAGCCACTTGTATAAATGCAATAGGAAAAATTGCAAACATATTTAATTCAACATAGTATTAAAAATGATCCCTTTATTACCTGACCAATTCTATAATGAAAAGAGCTGCAAGCAACTTCTCACTGGAATTTTATATTTTGTCATTAAAACGTAAGCAAGCTTTTACCATGTCCACCATATACAAATCAGTGAACGATCTTAAACAACTGCTACTTAACCTCCAACGGTAAATTTAAGGGAAGTAATCACAAAGCAATAAATTCAAGGGAGCAACACCTTGCTTCAAGGTCTCACTGTGAAAAGAGACAGCCAAGTGAAAATCTGCTCCCTTCACTCACAGTTGCAGACCTGAAATCAGACACCTCCTTCCGAGGGGCTGGTAAACATGTTTCCAAACATTTGCTTTTGAGAACGTCTGCATTTTTTTCTTGATCACGTTCACCACTTAATCATCAGACAATTTAAAATAGTTAAAGTTAAAATGAAGTCATAACCATAGCCAGCTGTATCATAAGAAGCATTACACAGACCTGAACTCTTACAATAACTATACAACCATAACGGCAAAACAAGCTTTGCCATATATGGTGCATTATTCCAACGCATGCTGCAATTTCCAAACCAAATTTCTTTGGGGAAAGGATGAAGAGGTAATAAAAATTACTTTTTGTGGACACACTGAAAACCCTAGAGTAAGACTGTGGAAAAGGTACTGTATAAATACATGGCAATAAACAATTTTCTGAAACATCTTATAGTTTAAATAAATAAAACAGTTTAAAAGCATAAGGGAAAATAAACACAGCACAAGGACGTAGGCATGACCGCACAGAATGCAAAGCTCCTGTCTCTTCCTTTGCTATACTCTTTAAGCCCATCCTGTCCTACATCAAGTAAAGTAAATCACAGATTTTAACTGAAATACCTAATGGTCTTTGCTAGTGAGGGAGAAGTTTAAAACAATGTATCTCCACCTTCTTTTATCTTCCTGACCATCACATATAAAATGGATCAGTAGTAAAACATTCTAGGCAGATGGCTTCAGT
Source organism: Chaetops frenatus (assembly GCA_013400775.1). Classification (NCBI taxonomy): domain Eukaryota; kingdom Metazoa; phylum Chordata; class Aves; order Passeriformes; family Picathartidae; genus Chaetops; species Chaetops frenatus. The sequence continues at coordinate 255,805 of VZTR01024236.1, forward strand.
GACTTATTCTGTTCAAAGTTATGATTTTCACACATGATCTGATCATTCTTAATTGCATGCTGTTCATTCAGCAAAACATTCCTGTGTATCAAATCTGGTAGTGCATCCTACTCCACAGATAGGAGCCTACAAAAATCACTTAAACAAAAATTGAAGTCACACTCTCTGTAGCAATCTTTTCATCAAACATGTGACAGTCCAACAGGAAAGTTCAGTAGCCCAGTACAGATCATATAAATATAGCCTCATTTAACAGTCACAGTGTCTGAAATAGAATCTCAAAATTTCAGTGTATAAAGACACTACTAAATGTTTCACAGGGAAAACAAACAGTGAAAAAACTAGTTATTACAGCAAAGAAAATATTCAACATACTCTGGAATAAAACAGTAGTTCTTCCATGAAAGGCAGAACTAAGAGAGCCCTGTGATGTGGGAATTTGCAAGTTAAATATGAGTCAGCAGTGCCGTGGCAGCCCAGGAGGGTCAACTCTGTCCTGGAGGCATCAGGAACAGCATTGCCAGCCAGGCAAGAGAGGGGATTGTCCCCTCCCCTCTGCACTGGGGTGGCCTCACCTCGAGTGCTGGGGGCAGTTCTGGGTGCCACAGTATAAGAGAGATACAAAGCTACTGGAGATTGTCCAAAGCACAGCCACAATGATCATGAAGGGTCTGGAGGGAAAGCCATATGAGGAGAGGCTGTGGACACTTGGTCTGTTCAGCCTGAAGAAGAGGAGACTGAGGGGATACCTCATTGCTGCAACTTCCTCATGAGGGAAGAGGAGGGGCAGACACTGATCTCTTCACTCTCATGACAGGACTTAAGGCAACAGCATGAAGCTGAGTCAGGGGACATTTAGGTTGGATATTAGGAAAATATTTTTCACCCAGAGGGTGGTTGGGCAGTGGAACAGGCTCNGGAATAAAACAGTAGTTCTTCCATGAAAGGCAGAACTAAGAGAGCCCTGTGATGTGGGAATTTGCAAGTTAAATATGAGTCAGCAGTGCCGTGGCAGCCCAGGAGGGTCAACTCTGTCCTGGAGGCATCAGGAACAGCATTGCCAGCCAGGCAAGAGAGGGGATTGTCCCCTCCCCTCTGCACTGGGGTGGCCTCACCTCGAGTGCTGGGGGCAGTTCTGGGTGCCACAGTATAAGAGAGATACAAAGCTACTGGAGATTGTCCAAAGCACAGCCACAATGATCATGAAGGGTCTGGAGGGAAAGCCATATGAGGAGAGGCTGTGGACACTTGGTCTGTTCAGCCTGAAGAAGAGGAGACTGAGGGGATACCTCATTGCTGCAACTTCCTCATGAGGGAAGAGGAGGGGCAGACACTGATCTCTTCACTCTCATGACAGGACTTAAGGCAACAGCATGAAGCTGAGTTAGGGGACATTTAGGTTGGATATTAGGAAAATATTTTTCACCCAGAGGGTGGTTGGGCAGTGGAACAGGCTCCTCAGTGAAGTGCTCACAGCACCAGCCTGACAGAGTTCAAGAACTGTTTGGACAATGCTTTCAGGCACATGATGTGAATCTTAGAGATGATCTCGTGCAGGGCCAGGAGTTCCACTTCAATTATCCTGATGGGTCCCTTCCAACCGAGCATATTCTATGGCTCTGATTCTATGTACTTAATTTTTACGCTCATTCTCATTTGTACCGTTGCTTCCATCAGCAACTTCAAAGCAAAGATAACAGATTCTGTAGCTAGCATGACACTACTTTTACTTTCACTGGCTGGCTATCACACACACAAAACCTTTTAAACACCATGTTCATGTTCCTCCTTATGGTGCACTAATTTGTCTTCTCCAATCCATGAAACTATATGGAATTCTACTATCAATCCTATTCCTTTCAAACAGGATTTATAGTTGTCAGGGATACACAGATAAACAGTACACCTGACTAAATTTTGTTTCTGTAGCTGAGTTGAAAATAATATAGGCTGCTGCATTAAGTGCATCCTTTCCTCAAATGACTTCTCAGCTATGTAATAGCATTTTCAATACAGGAATTCTAATGGCTATTTTTACTGGGGTTTTTTTACCTTTTTTTTTAGCGCAATATCACAAGAGAAATGTTTAAATACTTAACAGATACTGAACATTAGAAGAACATGCCAGGTATTCTTTTTATTCAGTTGTTTTTTGAAACATTTTCTTCCCTTGCATAAGCAACTATCTTCACTATCTATTTTTTCAAGCTTTGTTTTACCCAGAAGCTCCTCTGTGTGTCTGTGAATAAATTTAGGTAATATTGTTTCCTGATACATAATCATCCCACAAATAGTATTTAGGGACTGCCATCAGCTCAAACACTGATACTGCAGAATTTTTGGTCTGCATATGTCTTAGCATATCCTATCTAATAGCAGACAAAAATGAGGTCATTCTGGACCAGCCACCAACTTAGGCAGAAATCTGGTCTTGACTATGTTCACAAGCACCCAAACCCAGAAAAGTCAAACTGGATATCTTTCCTGTAATTAGACAAGATCATCTCTGCTACTTCGCACAGGCATACCAGAAAATTCCTTAGTTGAAAAGTTATTTACTTTCATATATGAGAAGATTAGCAGCTTGTTGTACAGTCAAATAGTAAAAGATTCATGTAGTGTTCCACATAAATCAAGAACCTAAGGTTATCCTCCAGTGGTGTCTTCTCATTAGCCTCTAGCAAACATCACCTTGTCAGCTGAAAAGACAGGTACTCAGGAGAAACATTTAAGACAAAAGACCATTCACTGATCTGCAGAGATCACTGAAAGAAAATCTCTTACATGAATATCTCTCAGTCAGGTTTAAGCAGCACAAAATGCAGTTGGTTCATGCATTACTGCAGGCCACAGGTATTTAGCTTACGTATTTCATATGTGATGCACACCCTAGAAATGCTTTAATGATTTTATGGTCTTTCACTTCACATTAAAGTAAAACATGAACACTTCCAAAATTATCCAATTGTATGTTTTGTTCTCCTTCCAAGAATGAAACTGCCTCAGAAGTTATTTAGAAGATCTTTAAGTTGATTGAGATACAATTTGGTATTTATATGAGCAAGCATATTTTCCAAGAAATTCAGAAATACATGAGTAACAATTTGGCAAAACAGTTGTAACTTACGGCTTTCTCAGATGCCCTCACAACTTTAGCATCTCCTCTTATATAAGGAAGTCCAGGTGCCAAAATTAAACTCAGATTCTAGCAAACCAATAATGTGAATGAAACAACTATACATGGGAGAATTCTCCACTAGGTGAGGCACAGATGAATATTCTGGTTGAAGTAAGGAGCCACCAGCTAGTTAACTCCATTGACTCAGGGTGACAAAAGACAAGCACAGCCCTTACGGTCCAAATAATTCCTATCACAGTTGATACCTTAAATGATAGCTAAGAACAGATTCTTCTCACACATGGTTAGGCAGTTATAAAATAGTGCAACTGTATAACATAACCCAGTGATTTTTACAGGACAAAGCTCTCTAACTTTTGGCATCTATTTTACAGGAAAGAATGTCTAGCTAAGCAGAAGATATCAGACAATTTACCGGCATTCCTGCTGTCATTCAGCCTTTCCTCTCATTTCCTCTCTCTTGGTTACCACTCCTGCATTGCTGCTTTTCTTTCTTTTCAAGGGCTATAAAGTGTTGCTATATTGAATAGAAGGAATCAAAGTTTCACATCTTCTAAACCACTAAGATAAGCTTATTACTTACTCAAATTCTGTGGCATAATATTTGAAGAAGCCTATTAGCAAATCTCCAAGGCTTGATCCATTTTTTGAGACGTAAGAAGGAATGGTACGTGGAGCTTGATGAACAAGATACAACTGCATAGTAGGATCAAAACATTCCTGTCAAAATAAAATCAGAGTGTATATATATATATACACACAAAAAGAGCCTTAATCCAGATGCATGTATTTCCACAATAAGAAAGCTGCCTATTGTTTGCTTAGTATAAGTTCAAGGACAATGTACAAGCCGAGGACTATTTCTCTTCTGCTGCACTGAATAATAGTTACTCCCCCTGAACTCCGGTAGAATCATCTTGCACAGGAGCATACAAGACCATCTCTTGACTTCTGTTTACTAAAAAATTTTAACATGGGAGAATCTTTGAACTAGACTTGCATCTAAAACCACAAGAGCAAAAGCTGAGTAAGGTAGCCTGCACTGAGCTGATTGCAGTTCAGCTGAGGAAAGTGTAGATGAAGTTAATGCACCTATTGTCAATTTCCCATACCTGAACTGAAGTACATAAATAGTCCCGAGGGAAGGCCTGACATTGGTCCCAAGCACAGAGTTAAAAACTGCCTATGAAACCCACTGGCTATAAAATGAACCTGCATCCACCCACAAAATAAGCATACAGACTGCAGGTATCACTTCCTCTAGCCAAGAATGAAAAACAAAACAAAACAAAACAAAACCAGCTGTGAAGTTATACAAAACATCTAAATACACAAAATGCTGCACTTCAGCTGAAGTATGCTTTTCTGTGAGGGAAGAGGGTAGGTATGATGAGGTCAAGAAAAAATCAGGTTTGCTAGGAAAAGAAGGCACTGTTGGCAGCTTAAAAAGGAATACATACAAGACTAAATAAACACAGTTTTAGAACTGCCCTGCTGTTTCAGTGTCCATTGCATCCTTTAGGTTCTTCTGATAGACTGGGGTACATAGAAGTAAACATATCTCCTCTTGCTACAGAAACAACATTTATAACTTGTTAATACCTGTTTTAGTAACGTTTGACAGCCGTGTTGTGTATTTTACTGAAAATGAATTCAAGATACAAAAGAGCAAACTTTACGATCACATAAAGAAACATTTATGTAAATTTAGAAACCTCCTTTTCCCTCCCCACCCATTTATTTGTTATTTTTAAGAGTAGTATTAGGCGTGATTCAAACTTTATAGTACTAGAACAACACTAGAAGCATTATACAGTGTAGTATTATTTCCATGTCCACAACTGGCACTGCTTCCTCTGAAAAAAGTACTGTTAAGTGATTAAACCAGAAGGACTGGAAAATCCTCTTCTGCCAGCTCCAGCAAAACTTGCTGGAACCTTGTGCAACATCTTTTGGGGAAAAAAAGCCATTCTTCTAGAGATAAAAAATTTCAATGGTTGATCTCACGTGACAGAATGCTATATATTAAACATTACTTTAGTTAGCAAAGCTCAGAATTTAACAGCTTATAGTTCATCAGAAGACACCAAAACAATGGAAAGCAGATACGCAGCACACAAAGATCTAGGAAGGGAACAGTTGTTTCAATGTTATACAGTAAATACAGTTTTCACCCTCAAGTTAATCAGAAAGGTACTACCGTGAAAGTCACTCCTTGCCCATCCCCACAGAAAGCTAAGGAAGAGTTAGAACAATTGAATTGAGAATTAGCAGTATACTAGCTGATGAAGAAACATACAAAGGAGGAGGGAAAAGGAAGAATATAAGGGGCCGCTGACCAACAAAAATACAAAACAGAAGTGCAATGAAATTACAAAACAGATGTCTACTAAGACTAGTAAGTAAATGTTTAGAGGCAGAAGAAAAGGAGAACAAGGTTAATTTTTTTACACTTGGAATATTTAAGTGACTGAGAAATTCTCAATTGTAAGAAAATTCTGTCACCACAGTGAGGCTGACAGCCTCAGCAGCTAAAATGTTAGATTATAATTTATTATTTTTCATAAAAAGAAGCTAATTTTTTACTGGCAGGCAATAAGATATCAGACAAATCAAAGTTTTTCTTACTTAGAAAGGCTTTTGCTTTCAAGAAAATACATGCATATTATTCTAGACATGCGCTCTAGTAAAAACACAAGTTACAGTCTATAGCAGCTAACTATTAAAACCCACAACCACCTAGTTTAAGAGACACATATAAATAATTCTCATTTCCATTTGGTTTAGTGGTTATGTCACTGAGAAAACTGCTCTTAAAAAGACAACTTAGTATTGCAAAATAGAAGACATAACTGATAATACTCTTCTGGAAGAAAATGAGATTTATTAACAGTAACTAAAGCAATGTATTAATTACATGTTTTTGATACTGTTAGTGGATTTTTTAAGCACTGTTGGTTGCTGATCACTCCCTGGAGAAGACAAAACCCTGTGTTTCATCTTTCTGAAATACAGAAAATTTCTTGCGTAAGAAGTTGCTACTACCCTATTAGAAAGTTTTACATGTAAAACCAAATTAATTGCTACTTCAAATTGGCAAGATCTAGTGAAGACTTCTGTCAAGATATACCAATATTCAATAATTCAATTACCAACGATATAATTTAAGGTCATTTCTTAACAAAGCCATCACTCAGTGTTCAGTGAAAAAGAGGCCAGACCAGCTACAGGATACCTTGACACTTTTTTCTGCCTTGCCCACAGACAACTCATGATAATCCCCTAGCTTCAACTCATCTCCATTCACCTGTTGCAAAACAAGGATAACAGTATTTTCCTTCCTGCTAGAGGGACTCAGGGAATAACTAGACAAACAAAACAACGTACAGCTTTTACAGATTCTGCACATAGGTGAGGTTGCTAAAAAAATGGAATTACAAAGTAAGTAAGTTTTCTTTTCTTAACTTGCTCTAGAAGGCAAAATATTCAGCTTCTATTAAAACTAGTCCCTAATTCGCTTACTGTGCCTTCGCCTCAAGCCATCTTAAGAGACAGAAATTAGATTCAGGATATCTTGGGCAACAAATATAAATGAGCTCTCCATTGTTTTAAGATATCCCAGAAAAGGGACCCCCAAAGTCTTTTTCCTTTATTGATGGATCTCTAATCTTTACCTTGATTGGCTGATTTCTCAAAAAACACCAGTATTCAGCAACATGCTTCATGTTCAAGCTACACAATGCTTTTAAGTATGCTCATTCCACCTTATACACTGGAAAGGAACACAAGTGTACATCAAAATAAAATTTTTATTTGAATATCTTGATGCCTAGTGAGTTTAACTCTGAATGTACAAGATTCTTCATTCAAAAAAAGTCAGCCTAATGTCTTGACGTTTTTGCATATTCATACACATAAAAGATCCTTTTCCCCAGTCTTATAAATGAGTATTTAACTCATGTTTATGTTT
>VZTR01024237.1:0-94006 GCA_013400775.1 Chaetops frenatus
AAATTACTCTTTGGAGGCAAATTTGATATCATAAAATCATGGAAATATGAATGTATTTTAAATGCATATTAATCTTAACATGCTAGGGAAGCAGTTTCTATTAGCCAAAAGTACAAGAATAAATGATGGGAGAGGGGTGATATATATCCACCTAATTAGAAACGCCAATGTTTTTTAAGTGATGTTAAGGAAAGTACTTTAATCTCAAATTGGCAAATGCTGGACATCCATAGCAAATTTTAATATGCCATTTAAATTTGGAGCAACAGTGAAATTACTTTTTATGATGGAGTTTCTTTCTCTAATTCACTGCATAATGATAGAAATTGATACCTGAAATTGCTAGGGTAAAATAACAAAGGTATTGTTGTAATTTATAAACATCAATTTGGCAGACTTGCTCACAGTTATTGTGTTTTAATCTAATACTATGAACTGTAAAATCCAGCTGGTATTCGACCAATGGAAGTATTGTCAGATAAGTTACCAGAATAACTTTTTTTAATATCACCTGCTCTTTCTTTACATTTTCCTTGAATGCACTGTTTTGTTTTTAATACCTTTGTCCCTGGTAGTATGGACCAGGCAATGCAAGGTAGATTTTACTTAGGTTTACAGAAATATTGAGTATTATTTTAAAAGTATAAGTGGTAAAAATGGCATCAGTGTTTGGGTTTTGTCTGCATTCAAGCTAGAAAAAGACTGTAGTTATAATTCCTACTCTCTTATCTAAACCCTTGTAAAAGTTATAAATGCAATAATGTCTGGTCTTCCAGCATCCATTTTTATAGCCTTTAACTTTTCCTACAAACAGTTGTAAAAGTTACTCTCTCTTTTAAAAATTTTATCTGAACTTTAGGATTGTTTTATTAAAGAAACCTTTCTTTTTGCAAGTTTGTAAAGCAAGTTGATTATGCTTAATCAACTGTTGTGTCCAAATTAAGCTTTGATGTTCATTCCTCATCAAGGTGAGTCAGATAGAAAATAATTAGGGTCAGCAAACTCTATTGCTGCATTTTTGAAACTTTATTCATAATTATAGTACTTTCCCTTTTGCTTTAATTGCAAAATTTTTAAAAATCACACAATATAGTAAGATTAGTGAATAATTTAAAATTAGGACTTCTTATGGGCTTCTTATAATTGTTGTGATATTAAGATAGGGTTATGTCAATAAAACAGGTTTCAGGTTTGCTGTTCAAAAAGCAGCTCCTATGCCTGTAAGAATTGGCAGAAAAAAAATACAACAAAAGCGGTGTTTTGTGCTTTGTAGAACTTAACCCTTGTTTGGATTCCTATTCCATTAGATTAATGGTACTGGAAAAAAACCTGTCCAAAAACTCCTGGAAAATTGGAGACCATCAAGCAGGGGTTTGGTGGCAAAGGAAACACGTTGTAGAGGAATTTGGAGGAGGAAGGCTTTGAAGCAAAGAGGAAGGGAAAAGATGGGAGTTCTAGAGTAAACCCATATGTAAAGGACACTACTGCTTAACTGCAGGGTGTGTTTTGTTGTTGTTTAACGTGACCCACTAGTTACGTGAGTTAAAATGCAATAAGCCATAAATAATCTTCAATGATAAAACTATTCAGGACTTCGGGTGACTGAAATAAATTATTGTAGCTTATTATTTATTAGTTAACAATTCTTAAAGAAGTATCACCTCTTCTGAAGAGCCTAAGAGCAGCAGTGACCTCATGTTGGAGCTGTGTTCTGAAATGACAGTTGAAAAGATACCTGGTATGTTGCAGCTAACCTGACAGAGAGACCCCGGGTTCTTTTTGATTTTGATGTATATTTAACATTTTGGTTAAATCTCCCTTAATGAACAATATAGAGCAAAAAGTTGTCTGTACTTGTAAGAGTATACCCTGTTACAGAGATCCTGTTTTAAATCTAAATGCTTTTTTCTTCAGTAATGCACAGGCACAGATTTTGGGGTACTTAATGCTTTTAATAGAAGTAAAATCACTAAGACACAAGATGAAGGATCCTACAGATACTGAGTAGTGTTACATATGGTATTGCAAGTGGTTTACATCAGGATGGATGCTACAGATTTTAGTTATTTAATGTTTTCATCTAAGTAACTTCTCCAGTCATTTGAGAGCCAACAAATTGTTTTCAACATCTGTCATTCAGCTGCAACTAATCCAATTGTAGATGAACTTCTAAAAATTTATATTTAAATGGACCATTTTTGGGACAGGAAAGGGAAAGAGTTAGCAATGTTTTTAACTGAATTTTGCTCTGCCATTGAGTTTTTCAAAGCCCTGCCAGTAAAAAAGCTGAACTGTTTCCTCAAACTAATGAAACAGAAGCACCTGCCTGTAACAGACACAAGGTCTTCCTCAGAGGAGACTTGATTAAAAAAAACCTGGAACAAATCAAACATAACAGCCTAAGAACAACAGCAACAAATAAAACTTTTTATCCCTTCTTGGATTGAATTCTTTTTTCCTAGCATCCAACTCTCCCCCATTAGTTAATTTGAATATTCTTCTTGCAACAGCTGTGTCTGAGGATTCAGGTTGCTGAGCTTCTGCTCATGCCTGGCTCTCATTTATCCAATTGAGTGTCTTTTTCCTACTTCCCTTCCACCTTCAAAATGTCAGATTTCAGAAGGAGGCACTTAAAATAATTAAGGTGGGCCTTCACTGAAGAAAAATGCTTTGTTTGCATGCCCTTGTGATGGCCTATGCCATTTTATTGTAGCCTGCATTTTATGTCAAGAAACTGGAAGAAAAATGTGTGAGACAAGGATGAGAGAAACTAAGAAAATAAGCAGATTTTTTAAACTGTTGACAGTTGTATTTTGAGAGAAACTACATAGGTTTTTATATCCACACATTGAGTTTAGTTAAATTTAGGGGTGAAAACAGCATTTTTAAAGTTGTTTGAAGTAGCAAAGGGAGGAAAAGACATAAAATGTATCATAAATCAAATATGTATGCTGTGAAAGAAACATTAAGTGGAGTGTAAATTACGTTGACTATTACTGAGCTTAATTCTTGTAATGTAGGCTAAGGAAAAAATAGAAAAAGAAAGAACATTGTTTCTAAGGTCATTTTAGTTAATGCTTTCATGAGAACGACCTGGAAAAAGGCAGTGTATTTTAAAAAAGAGAGAGGAAAAAGAATCCTCAAAAACTCTATTAAAATGCTTACTGGAACTGAATTTTCTTCTTAGAATGAAATAAACTAGCTACATGTAGCGTGCAAGAATTTCAGTTCAAATTGTGTATGCAATACAGAACAGACAGTTGTGTTAAGTGTGCTTACATTTTGTGGGAGAACTGCCATAAGTAAATTGCAGTTTATTCCAAAACCAGCTGACTAGAGGGTGAGGTTTTTTGCATGTTCAGACATATAACTTAAGAAAAGTTGTCTTTTTAAAAAATGCTTTTAATTCTTCACAAGATTTTTCCTTCATAAAACAGAAGATAGGCATGTTTCATAGTGGTCCTGTCAACTTTCCCTGCACACTGATGTGTTTAAGTTTAGCAGCGAATGTCTTTATTTTTACACTGACTGAATTATGAACCTGCTGTTGTCCTGAGGATAATGGAGCAGAAATCATTTTTGTTTGTTTCAGACAGAAATGGTTTCTTGTTCAGAAAATAAAGTTTCCTTCTTCCATCTGTAATCTGGTAGGTGTGATGTACACACCCTCACAGTGAGCTGTTGGGAGAACTGGTGGCTCATCAGTAATGAGAAGGCAGTTTGAGCTCAATGCATAGTTGCACTGGGTATAACCTAGTGAAATTATCAACAGAGCTTTCAATTACAATTGAAACTTGTGTTTATAAAGACCTTTGCATAGCACAAAGTGAATTAAAACAAAAAAGCCAGTAATTTATTTTTATGTAGACTACCAGATGGTAATTACTGTAGCTGATTTAGTAGTCTGGAATAGATTCAAGCTAGTGACCCAGAGGTGTTTAATTTCTTGGCATTTTTTCCTCGGGTTTTCTTTTAATCCATGATCACAATTCAACACCTGTTTAGAGATGGTTCAGCTTTGGCCTTAAACGGATTGGCAATGTGTCATTAAACTCAAGAGGCTTTGCCAGCAGGGCATCTCCTTTGGCAAGTTAGCTTCTAAGCAAGATTTGATTAGGTCAGCAAATGTGTTTGTGAGTTGTTTCTGTCTTCGCATGTGACTTTATATAAAATTGTGTGAGATTAAAACAAAATTTGTTGCATTTAATAACATATGCCTTAAAAATATATATATTTTTTAAAAAACAGGGATTTATTCCAGTCAGTAAGGTTAAATATCTCTGTATTTCCCAGCTTTACAGAGTTTTGACGTGTTCCAATTTACTGTACAGCACCAATGTCGGTATAATTTGTGGGGAGTGAGCAATTGCAGGATGTGTGGCACGAGTGATTGCCCATTTGCTCTGTTTCTTGCTGTTTCGCAGCTGTTGGGAGAACCAAAGTAAGGATGAAGCTCTTGACCCTGAGGTCAATTAGAAACTTAGAAGCAGGTCAGAGGAGCGTGGATGGTAAAACAAGTATTCTGGGTGTATGCAAGTGAGCAACAATAATTTGTGTCAAACAGGATACTGCTTGAGGCTCTGGAGGAAAAACGTGCTGCAAAAATACAAAAAGTTTTAAGTAGTAGAGAAATTTAGTTTTAATTGCCTGCTGTGCTGTGGCAGCTTCTTTATATCAGTTACTGTAAGTCTGCAGGACCTACTACACGAGTGTGAGTAGCTCATGTGTACAAGGCAATACTGGCTCTCCATTAATGCCACTGATCTGCTGGTATGAGGCTTCATGGGGTATAAAATGGGTCCCAGAGACACCTTACAGCACTGACCTCCATTTCCCCTTCTGGCTGCCTTTGTCTCACCACTGGGCACGTGGAATTGCCAGCAGACTGCAGTGGCACAACCAGCTGCTGGTCACATGGTGCACTGAGGCTTGGGGGATCACGCCACAATGGCCCATGGGCTGTACACAGCTGAAGAGCCTCCCCACACCTGGGATTATTCTACAGGCAAAGCATGATTTTTTGATTATAAAGAAGGAAGTAATGTAATTCCTATTTATTTACTAGACTGCCTTCGGGCAAAGAGGTGAAAATGCCAAGGAGAAGTATAAATCATAATGTTCAACTATTTTAAACGGTATTTCTTACCATAACACACTGATATCACTAGTTCAGAAACCCATCCCGAAGAGTATTTTTGCTGTGGTGTAACAGCTGGAATTTTTATTGCACAGAAACAGCAAATTGAAGGTCTGATGCTGATGGAGTAAATTTAATTTAACTTTTTTTCTCTCTTTTTAGTATAAATTGTGTACCATTATACTGTGCTCAAAAAGACAAAAAATTGATTCAATGGCTCCATACAAGTATTTTTTTATGTAATAAAAATTAGTCCAAAGAGAGCTATTTCAGTATACTGACTTCAAGCATGCTTGTGAGAAAGTTTTGAGTTAACTGTGGATTTTGTTTGTATCAGTCCCTTACCCAAAGAACTAAAATATGAAGCTGTTTCAATCACAAAATCTGAAATGAGGATTCTCATACAGTAAGTTGTTTCAAGTTGTTTGCTTTCTCTCTCCTAATCTCCCATTTCTTTTGAGGTAAACTAGAAAGCCAGGAGGATTTAATATTTACTGGAGGGGAAAATACCGAAACAATAAAAAACCCAAAAACCACTAAGCAAACAAACCAACAAAGCCTCACCACCCTCCCCAAGTGTCAAGGAGAAGCCAAAATAACTGAGTGTTACTCAGAATAGAAGTTTTTCCACTTTGAATAAATGCTGTATCTCTTGATTTAAAAGCAACAAACAACAAAACCTAAAACCCCAACCAAGACCTCAAACCCTAAAACAAAGGAAAGAAACCCTTGAAAATTCAGTATTGGGAATTTCTGAATTTCTGCATAACTCAGGCTCAACTTTGTCTTGGCAATGTCAATTTATTAGCATGAGATGGTACTGATATAAAGAGAGAAACTATATTTTCAAGAATTTTTCAGTATTCTTCATTCTTATTTGTCATTAAATATGAGGATAATCACACTGTCTTCCTATATATGGCAGTTTAAATGTAATTTAGAAATACCAATAGCAGAATTTTGCCTTTCCAATACATTCCTTTTTCATTGTGTTCCTTTTTGGAAAGTATATATTTGAATTTATAGTGTAATAAACCAGCATATATCAGCCCTCTTCTTTATTCTTTATGCTTAACTAATTGCATGTTATACTGCTTTAATGGTGAGAAGAAATAATATATTTGTGTTGATGTTCTTTTTGAAAACTTCTTAAACCCCTGCACATGAGAAGATAATATTTCTGATTAGGGTAAGGTGGAGTTTTAGTTAGAACTGTTCCAGGTTTTGTATTTGTGTCTCTTTTCTCTGTATCTTTCCATCCCAGAAGTACAAAGATAATGTTTTTCTTTATGTCGATTACCTCTTGAATGGGAAGTATACATTACGGATAAAATGTTGATGTTTTGAGTTATAAAATCATTACTGAATCGTGGGGAAGGAGCATTAGATTGGAAGAGATTGTATCTATATTGTCAGTGTCTTTAGGGTCCTAAAATGCTTATATTAAAACAAAATGACTGCTTAAATGTATCACTTTGGAAAAGTAAAAAGTCTGAACATAAATCTATTTTGAAATACTTAGACTACCAAAACTGAATATTCTTTAAAACAAATATTCCTGATTAGATTGATTGAAAGCTAGTGAAGAATAACTGGAAAGGGTCTTATTTACATGAAGGCAGAAGTTTTCTTTTAAGATCTTCCTATGTTAAATGTTTTTTTCATTTTGACCTATAAGGTCTAATACCCATAAAATTTGTGTCTGTGGTTAAAGTCTTTACTCAGATATGTCTTTTAATTTTTCTTTACAACCTGTAGAGCCATTCTTATTTTTTTGTGGGAAGGATTTGATTTTCAAATCTTCAAAATTAATTTTGAGTCAAGCTTTCTGTTGGTTTTTCTCTTTGCTTTTCTTCATATGTATACATTTGTGTATGCTTCAAAATGTGCAGTTTCCCCTTTTCTTGTTGTTATGGTACTAGCTATAATAATCTTATTGCTAAGATAAAAGACTGATGTTGCCTTTGTTACCTGCACATTACTCCATTTGTAGTGATAATCCATCCTATATCTATAAAGCAACAATACTACCAAATTTCATTTATGTGCTTCTGACTAGTTTTCTTTGTTGTTCAGCTATTGTGTCTCATTTTCATCTGAGCCACATTTCCAATTGTTCTGTGATTGACGTGCTGGAGAGATTGACAGTTACCCCCTAGTGCCTGCTGTCTGGAGATCCCACAAGCAATAATGGATTTTACACCAGAATTTAGCATCAAATATTGGCTTTCAGTGTCAAACGGGTTAAATTTAAATGCCAGTTAATTGTAACCATTTTGAAATCATAGCCTTAAACAAAAGCGTTTTTTGGATATCCGTGAGTCCTGTGTATGCCATGCAACCCAAATGTCTCAAATTCAGTGGAAATTAACTATTGCGTTTATGGCTGTTTCTGTTTCTTAATTTTTCAAGTAGGCCAAACCTCAAGAGTATAAAGGAAGTTTCCAGTGTGGTAGGGAATTCTTATTGCAGGTAAACCAAAAAGAGAACCAGTGCTGATCCTAATTTTGTAATTCAAATATGTCTCCTCGAAGCCTACATAACTGCTGTTAATGCCCGTCTTCCTGTAACTACACTTTTTTTTAGCCACAGCGTTACTAAAAAAACCCCCCTTTTTCTCCAATCCTAAAACTGTTAGCATGTGAGATGCTCTCTTCTGTTATGTTCCAGAAGCAAAAAGTTATGTAAGCCCTTTAAAATTACTTTTGTGTGCACAGATTTCCTACATAAAACTGGCAAAAAAAAAAAAGTAACTTTCCATTTCCTGTACCCAGTGTAAAAAAAAAAAAAAAAAAAAAANCTTTACTGATCTTTTGTGGGAATTTGTCAGAGTTGTTCTTCAAGTGTGCTGGCTTGTATCTATGAGATGTCTCCAAATCATTACAAAGTTCTGCTCAGAGCTTGGTCATGATTCCTGTCATGTGCTTTCCAACCTCCTTCAAGTGTTTTTGAAAGGGTAAATGCAGGTGTAACATGAGGAACAACTGTTATATCTTTGAAGGGAGCATGGGATGATTTCTAACATTAAAGGCAATGATAATGACTGCTTAGCTCAGATTTTTCTTTTCAAGATTTCTTAAGGTGTCTTATTTCATGTTGATGATTCCAGATTTTGTTTAAATATAGTTAATTAAATTATAGAAAATATTTCCTACCATTTTACAATACATTCTGCATTCAAATTTAAATTACCCTTTATCTGTAAAAAGTGGTACTGTTAGTGTAATAACACCAAAAAGTATTTTTGGGTAAAAAGAACTGAGATTAAGTCTATCTAATACTGTAATTAGTTTTTTATGTACTACAATAGACATTCTGCATGCTTGATAAAGATATATAACAATTTCTCTATTTCAGCATTTCTATTATAGATTCCTTGTTTTTGAATGAGTACAGAAATCTCTTAAACTGATGAGAGTAAGAAAACTCTCCATACTTTTTACTTCAGCAATCTGGTTGTTCATTTTGGAAAGCTTTCAACAGAAATCTATAATTACTCATTCATCAGATTTTGGAAAGGTGTACCTTATTGTGGTGTGTGTGTGACAGGACTTCTAGTTTTATGTGTGCATATGCTTTATAGATTTCAGTTAGAATCTAATCCTTGGAGAAAAAAAGTATATTATTTTCAAGACTTTAATAGCAATGTAGAAGTTGGTTTTAAAAAAAGAGGGGGAACAAGTTGACATATCCAGTTAGCATTACCTTAATGAGTTCACATTAAGGTGACTGCTGCCTAGCAGTTGCCTTTGTTTGTCCCTGCACACACTACTCTAATTAAAAACTTCTCTTTCTCCCTTGAACTTCCAGATTGTTGATTTGAGCAAAGTGGGTAAATGGTCTCTGCAAAGCTGTAGGTAGTTTCTCTAACCATTTTGCTTTTCAGGTTGTCAATGAGCATCATAGTGTATAATATCAACACTATTACATTTGAATCTTTGTTACACAAATTCTGTGTTTTAGACTGAAAATTGCTGTAACTCAAGGAAACAAATGTATCTTAATTTTTTTTTTTTTTTGTGAGGTTAAGTGAGAACTTTAAACAGAGCCATTGCAATTACTTGTTTGTATAAGGATGCTAATGCCATTGCAACGTTTTCTTAAAGGATGCCAGACAATTATATGTAGAATATAAAGAAACAAAAATGAAGGCGAAAGAAGATGCCCTGGCTAAGGCTGAACTTGAAACACTTCAGAGTGAGTTTTTACCACTGTCTTAATAAACAAAGATGTAATACGATATACCTTCTACATTGGATGTATATGAACAAACATTTTTCTAATCTTCTAAAATACATGCTTTATATATTTCTCCACTGCTGTTAAATTTAAATAAGCTTGTAATTTCGTGGCTAATTTTGCAGTAGGCTGCTGGTTTGCTTCTAAAGAAACCTAAGACTCAGATGGTCAGTTAGATTGTAGCAAGGCAAACAAATCTTGCTAGAAATGTTGCGTTAGGGGAGGGGAAGATGTCAAATGTACTATACATTTTCAGAAGTGACCTCTTGGGTTTTTGAGCATTTTTGTATTCTCATTGTTGGTAAATATTTTTCTTAATAATGTGTTTAATAATTCTTTTGTGCATATTGAGTTGATTTTTGTGATAGAAAGTGACAATAATTTGAATTTCCAAAAGCATGGATGCAGACTTCAGAGATGGATTCATGCTATTGTTGAAATAAATGCTTTAAAGTCTTTATATTCTTATGAAAGACCAGGAAGGCAATTAACATTTCCTTTAATAAAGTATTCAGAATAATTATAGGTGACTTTTCCTTTTCTTCTTTCAGTTATTTGCTTTTGACAATGATTAAACCTCCCCTCTTCTGAAGACAATTTTAACAGTTTTTTGTCCGTGTTTGTATGTGCATGCTTGCTTTATTTACTGTACTTAAGTGCATGCTTTTAAGTTCCTTTATTCTGACAAGTGCATTGAGTGCTTTGTGATAATTTACTAGCTTGGAGTAAGCATAAGCCTTTAGATACTTAAAATACAGCTGCATTGTTTATATTTACAAAATAGCTTAATTTTGTAAAATCAGCAAAGAGATCCAGTTCCAGCAATAATTCCCAACTTATCTATAGCTGAATCTATCTTGGAAAAATGGATAACATTCAGCACCTCAATGAGCATCATGGACCCAGGCCAAATCTAGCAAAATAGTGCATTTAATGCTTGTTAGGAAGGCCTGCCATTATATTTGAGATACCTACCACAAAATGGGCCCTTGAAAAGGGTCTTGACTTGGGTTATTAAAAACTTGTTAAATTGTCAGATAGTAATGTATTACCATTGTTCAAAATTGCTGGCATGCATTCCTCATTGAAATCTGTGAACTACTGTTTTAAAAGGACTAGTTTTTGAAAACAGAAGTGCAAATGAAAGTATAAAGTCATTAAAATAATAGTCTGCATGTTCCTGTGTGTCACTGAAAGGCCACGTGTGAACTTTTCAGTATTTCCCTGCTGCCAGGTGTGTTGTGAGAGTCACTTATTTTGTTGTTACCTCCAGTATCTGTGCCCACTCCTGAGAGGCACAAGTCAGGTCACCCTGACCTCTCTCAGAAGCACCACCCTGTCCCATCATGCTGCTGGGTGCACCACGGTGTGACTCCCATGTCTGCCAGTGACCCAGTGTCACCCGTGTGAGCAGGGGCCAGTCCTCACCTGTCTCACTGGCTGGCATCCTGCCCTCCCCTCCTAGGCTTGCTGGCAGGAGGGGAGGATTGAGAATCACCACCTGTAATTAGCAGAGTTTGAGATTTGGCATGGAATTATTTGGTCAGCCATAGCTGTGCTATAGCTGGGCAGCAGAATGAGCTGTCAGTTACCTTTTTTAATAAATAAGACTCCCAAGAGAGGAGCAAGAGATGCATCCATGTTACTGTAGGCAAAAAAATGATGTAATTTTTCCCTGAACCTTGCATGCAAAACATCTGCTAAATTTGCTTATTTCATTATGTTGCTCTGCATTGTCACTTCACAATTAGCATAGAAAGGTTGTAAATCATCAAATGTGCATTTGTTTGCCCCCATTCTTCTCAATTTTAGAGACCATCCCTGGGATGTGAGGTCTTAATAAAGGTTCCATCTATTTAATTGAGTAAACATATCTTATGCTGATTAGCAATAGCTGTTTTACAGTGTTTGTTTTTTCAAGCCCTAATTGCTAGTTTGCCCCCTTGTCTGTTTCTTTTCCCGCTGAAACTGTGCAGTATTCTGTAGGCAGCTTGAACTAAAACCAGAACAGGATACTGGAAGAGGAAAATGTAGTTTGCTAAACACGAAAGAGAGGACAGTATTGAGATGTCATTAAAGTTCTGCTTTTGGGAAGGAGTGCAAAAAAAAAATTTCTTAGTAGGTCAATATTATGCAGTCTTGATTTATTTTTCTGGGATTTTTGCAGTGTTTCTTATCACTTCTCAACCCATTCAAAATTGTCATTACTACCTTAAAATATAGCAACCCTACCTTAGAAAAATAGAGCAGCTTACAATACAATCGTATGTTTCTAGAAAATATGGCTTTGTAGGAATTACAGATAGCTGTGTGTTGTAGGGACAAAAGTAGAAATGGTTTGCATTACATTTTCTCATGCATTTTTCACATTTAGATGTCAGAACACAAAATCTAATTTTAAATTGAAGCACTTTAATTAAGAAACTTTCTTCCAACTTCTCCTTCTATTGTATTGTCACATGTGTGTGATCCCTGCACCAGGGAATGGTTCTTTCCAATGGATAGCCCTGTTCTTCATAGTTATGGGATGTAAAATACAGCAGGTATTAGTTGCACTGAATAGGTATTATTAAACTAAGATGACATAGGCATACAATCAGGACAGATCACTCAGTTTTTAAATTTAAATTGCAAGGTTTGAGTAGTTATCAGGACAAATTCTAGCAGCTCTCAAGCTGTTTTTGCATGGAGTAATTCTTTCAGTGATGTCCATTTTGGGGGGAAAGACATCTATTTTTCTTCCTTTGTACTTAGCCTTGGCAATTTTCTTACTTTCCATTCTTCTTAGTTTGTTTTCCCTGACATTCAGTATGAGGACTTAAATTTATGTTTAAAATACACCTTTTTAAAAACGTGGTGGCTGCTAGGTGTTGCAGGTGAACTCTTCACTGGCAGTTCTCTTCACTTCCCAGTTATGAAATATTTGCATTGTAAATCCAAAATTCTTGCCATGGTGTACAAGGCATCTGGAATGATCTATGGCAAGAAACTGTTTTGTTTCTAGTTATAAACCATGTTGAATAGTATGTGGGGTTTTCTGCTTTTTCTGTATCCCCATCATTCAAGCTTCAACTGAAGTATGAAATTATGAGCCCTATGGCTGCTTGATGAGCTCCCTTTCTGTTTTGGGCTTTTATGATGTGGTATTTATGTCTCTCCATTGTGTCTTACAGCACTCTCTTACCCAAGTGCCTGCCACCAAACATCCAGGGCTGTAGTGAAACCTTTAATACATTTGATCAGGTTTGGTTAGGCTTGGTTGGTTGCCCTTTCCTGACAGCTTGGAATACAGCATGCTGCTTGGGTAGCTTTTTATATTGTTTCATGAAATCTAGGGATAGGAGACATCAGTAGGTCATTTAGTATAATGGGTTTATTTCCAACTCTTACAGGTGAAAATCAGTGAAAAATACTGGTTCTCCTGACTTGTCTTGTTTGACCTGTACCAGTGGTGAACTTTAGCTTTGCAGTTCCTTGTTACTCAAGATACGACATTGATCAGTAAACCTTGAGATGCCTTCTGTTCTTTGTGGTTTGTTCAGAAAATTAATTTTGCTATTATATAGTTATATCCTAATTTCAGTATGGGTTTCTCCAGGTTCAGCTTTCAGTTGTTCGTTATTAGCATGTCTGTGCCTAAAAAAAAAGTTTATTTATCTGCAGGTTTTCTGCAAAAAAAAGAAAGCCTTTCTTGAGCCCTTAATTTCTGTGGATCTTCTGTACTCAATTTAGTTTTGCAGTGTAGCTACAAGTATTGGGCCCTGGGTTTGCATATAATATTCTAAAGTTTGTCATCTTCTGATGATAGAATCATGTTTCTTCTGTGGTTATTAGAGAATCACAGGTTACATTAGTTCCCATTGCTCTGATAGCTCACTTCTGTTTGCTTGTCCACCATAACTGCAAGTCCCTCCCGAGTGCAGGTGTGGCATAAGGCCCTTAACTGTGTAATTTTCAGAGATGCTTTTGATTTGATTGGTCCCAGACTACCAGCCAAGGTCCTACTTCTTCTTGTGCTTTCCTCTTCCTGTAAATCATTTGGACCAAATTCATGAAATCTAGCACTGTACTGAAGGTGACTTTCCTTTTACTTCCAAATAATTTATAAATGTCTTGGGTAATTGTGTTTAGTGTTAATCTCTGCCAAAATGCAGTGTTGACATGGCTGCTCAGTAATGATTTGCTGACAGGCAGGTTCAGAGAAAATTAATTTATGCAATGCATGCTTTTTTGGTTGGTGTGGGTGTGAATGTTCTGATCATGTAATTGTTACCTCTGAAGCCTAATTATGGCAAACTATGTATCATCCATTTCACTGATTGTTTTGGCAGGCCTGCTGAAAGGATTTTGAACTTTCAAGCTTGTGTATTTTTCCCAGTTGTTTCAACTAGGCTTGTATGATACCTCTCCCCACAAAACTTGCTTTAGACTTTATGGAAAATATTCCACAAAAATACAGTGCAGAGGGTCATTTGAGAGAGGCATTATATGTTTGTTGGAAGGCAAATTAGTGCTCAAGTATTGGAGCCTTGATTATAACCCTTTTGGATTTTGGGAGAATTGGAAGTTTAGGGAAGGGTAGATCTTCAGAAAAAAAGATAAAGTCATCAAAAGCTGTAGCTTGTGAGAATTTTTTTGTAGCTGAGGATGCATTCATCCCTGGGCATGTCTTTAGTGAGTTTGCTCAACAATAAACTAGCTTGTAACTCCCATACAGCAGATGTATGTATCTGTCTCTAATTCTTGATATATTCATATAACCCCATTCACTTCAAGTATAGAAATGTTTTTTAAGCATTTGTGTGTTCGCCCTGTATTTGCATTGATATTGAACATAATTTGCTCCATTTTTTCAGTAGACTGTCAAAACCTTAGGACAATTTTTTTTCCAGACTTCTGAGTTCCTTGTGTTCTGTCTGACTGTTACTGTATGTGCAAGGGAATTTTTCTCTCATCATGTTTTCAACAAATTTTAATGCTGCAAATGCTTTGGTTGTCTTTCATAGTTACATAGGTAAGTGAACTGTGTTGAAAAATGATATCTCGGTGCAGTATCTTACTGATTTGCCAAAAAGATGTTTTCTGTCTACCTTTTTGTGTGGTCATATTTTTTGCTTACTGATGCATGAGATATCAGGCAGTTTGTCCCTTTGATTTTCAAGATATCATTGTCTTTTTTTAACTATGTTTTCTGTGAATTCTTGTTCATGCTTAAAGCTTAGAAGCCTTGCAGAGAGAGGGAGCTACAACTTTGTGTCATAATTTCTTTGCAGAAGTTCAGTACTTAGTTGTAGTTTTATTTCTTCCTCTATGAAGTAGTTGCTTTTTTTTTGTGGAAAAATTCTCTAAGTTCTTTATATTTACATCAGCTAATGTATAAAATCAATATAAATTTTTCTGAAAACTGTAAAATACAAGACCTCTGATACTTGTTATGGAAAAAGCATCATTGTTTTATTACATGGCACTTGACCCGAAAAGTCTAGCTGATTCCATATCTGGCGGCTGATGTATCCTGAAGCAAATAACCATTAGCCAGTTACTATTATTTCTGCCACTGATAAAATTAATGTAGTAACAAGGTGGAAGAACTAACAAGGAAGATCAAAGTATCTGATTATATGCAAGTAATTCATCAGACTTGAAAACCTAGATAATGGCACTGTAAACTAGTAAAATGTAGAAGAGTAGTATTCGAGGCCTTTAGAAACATAAAATTTTGTACTTTAGGGGAGTTAGCTCATTGTTATCTGTTCTGTTCAGACATAGGGGATGTAGCTGCATCTCTCTTTTTCTAACTCTTAAGTTGTTAAATACACAGTTGATTTTATTCTTCTGGTAATGAACTTAATAGTTCTAAAAGTGGAAAATACTTGTAGAAAATTAGTATTTTTGCAGTATGAATTCAGAAAATGATAAAGCAAAATTCCTTCTCCTAAAAAGGACTAGACCTCTAAAAGTTATGAGTCATGTAAAATACTGATCAGTTGACATTGGACTGGTAAATATCAAACTATTTCCATTGTGCTTATGATCTTGGATTCCATTTACTTGCTGCTGTTGCATATTTTTTTAATTCTATTTAATAGACTAAAAAAGTTACTGCACTATAATTTGGCAATTAATGTACATAATTTTCCCAGAAAACAGGAATGACAGTAAGCTTTTCATTTACCCTGTTGAAGTCAAGCTCTGTCTTTACCAAGATTTTCTCTCCCCTGTGTTTAATTGTACGAGTACCAGTAACTCTGGTTATGGTGAAGGTTTGCTGGATATTGGTGCCCACACAGGGCACCGTGGTCTGACTGGGTTTCCAGCAGACACTGAGCTCGCTGTCACAGAACTGAGAGGAACCTAGGAAATCTTTTCTGTATGTTTTTCCTGCATTTTAGTTAGGTTTGTATGTAACAATATTAAAATAATATTTGAGACTGGAGGATAAAAATGTCTCTTTAAAGCCTGTTCTTTTATAATGGATGGCCTAAAACCAGCACCATTAGAAAATGACACTAAAAATTAAGGGAACATTTGTGTTTCAAAACTCTGAATAACAGCTGAAGTTCTCACTACTGTCAGCACAATCAAAGACATCCTTACTTTAGGTTGTAGTGGTGGGCATCTGCACCAACTTCCTGGCTGGCTGTCCAGCCTTAGGAGATACAAGATTCAGCTGTCTAGGCATCATCTGCTATTTGGAAAACCTGATCCATATTCTCTTCAGGGCAAGGTGCCTGGTCAGGTTGGAAGTGTCTTTTAGGCTGCCAGTTGAATTGCTGATAGTGAAAAGATAACATGAAGAAGGGAGATTTTCTTCCCGAGTATCTCCTGTGGACTTCCGTTATTTGGGTGAAATAGTTCCAGTGGTCTGTTTTGCTTTCTCCATATTCACCTGAAAGAGCACCAGTGCTTGGCTGCCTTAAGTTGAGGCTTCATACCACTAAACATAACTTCTGAACTTCCTCTGTCTAAAATCATTTAAGATGTTACCATTAAACTGCTTTTATGTGCTTTCCTGTTCTGAAAAGTGACTTTGAAAATTGTGAACTGAAACTGTTCTTGATGAGTTACTGGGAGCCCTATGGCAAAGGTGCTGTGACTTCAATTCTATTTATTTATTTTTTTAAATTCGATATGACAGCCATTGTGGTATTAAGAGATATGCTGAACTCCTTCATCTTTTTGTATATGTATGGGAGACAGTAGAGATAAGGCTTTTTTAATTCTGGTTGAGTGCTTGTTTGAGGTTGTACAGCCATCTTCTCTAGGTGGGATTTCTCATTCCTTTGATAGTCAGCAAACATCAGGGTGTCTTATCTATGCTAGGTCTTCCTCTGTCACTTAAGTGCCTGAAGAAAGCCTAGATACTGTCTTTGATACCTCATTTTAAAGTGGAGCACAGTGTCCTCTGGAAATAGTTACAGAATTACTTCCTAAACTACAGCAAGAGCTTAGATTACCTATTTCAGAATAACCTATTTGGTTAGAAGCATTCAGGCTTTAACTATTTGCATATTTTGAGAGGGAAAATTAATAAGTAGTAGCTGATGGGGTGCAAGATACAGGAAAAGCCAACTGTCATGGAGTGTCTCCACTGTTAAGTAATTCCAAGAGAACACACACAGTGTGCTTGATTATTCTGAGGGATTGAAATAACTTCAATGGCAATTTTTACCGTGTTAACTTCCTAGAATATTTTTGCCAGTATAAGTGTTTGCAATAAAGAGCTGGTAAAGCCATTGTTACTTATCCATACAAATCTTAACGGATTCTATAAGCTGTTAGACATGGCAGTTTTGGAGTAAAATAAGATAATATTTAATATATGTGTTTTGATTATAAAATTTACCTTTTGAAATAGGTAAAATTTTCTACCAGTGTTGTCTTTACTAATACCTGCATAGTGAGACAAATGCTGGTATAACACTTTCAAATTTCCACTTAATTTTGAGGGGTATCTGTCATTTCATTATCTTTACTACACATCTCTACAGAAAGAAGCTAAAAAAATTCCAAATACAAATTTTAACTTAATATTTCTTGTATTGAAATTTGACAGGTAAAGATTCTTTACAAAAACAGGTCTCTGAACATTGTACAGTGAAACTCTGAGTAGTGAAAAGTTTAAAAAATCATTAGTCATCCTGTTAACTTTCAAGATCTGTATGACTTCTCTGTTCATTTTGGACTTGAAGCAGCTCTCTCTCCCTTTATTGTTTTCTTAAATACTCAGTTCCTAGGGTTTGTCAAATCTGTGGAGTCTTTTCGCTGTGCTGTTTCTGCACACGCACTTTTAGGAAAATAAATTCTTCTTGAGAGTCTATAGGGAACAGTCCTCTGTCTTCTTTAGGAGTTTATTAAAGGTTTCCATGAAAAACAGATTTTTCTCCTCTGAAATACTAGGCTGTGGTTGCAGAGGCAGATAAGCTGATCAGACAAGTGTGGTTCTTCTTTTCCTTGCCCACCACCTTTAAATGACTTGGGCTTTTTTCTATTTGTTGAGTATTAAGAGTAGCTGTCTACTAGCTTAGTAAATTGAAGTAGTTTGCTGAGTGATTGGATGATTGTAGAAACACAATAGAAGACAGAAGAGCACAAAGACATGCAATGGAGAGTGGAAAGGTGGAGTCAAGAGTAGAACTTCCCTCTTGGTTGCAGTGGAGTATTAGATCAGTTCTTTCAGTTTAGGAGCATTTTGTTATTCTGAATACAGCATATTTTGAAAGCAAGAGGAAAAAACAGAAGAGCCTCACTGGGCACACCTGAGGTTTCTGGATGCTTTCTGAATGTTCAAGCTTCTTTCTGCTCCTCATCTTCTTGTCTTTCCTGAAGTTCTGTCAATTGTCCGTTTTAAATCTTACTTTTGAGATCATCTCATATAGGGGATGCATTTTTAGGTGCTGGGGTTTAGGTTATTGTGGTCCTTCCTTTCTGTCTCATGAGTTTGCTGCTCCCATTTAACACCATTCGAAGGGCAGAGAGAGCAGAAAACAGTGATCAATGTGAGAAATGAGATCTAACATTTAAATCTTCCTAAATGTGTAAGTGCTAGAATACAGCTATTTGTGGTTGGAGAAATCTGAGACTAGAGAAGCCATCTGTTGACTCAGAAGCTTCTAATTAACATAGCTGACCATAAAGTAATACAGAATTTTCTAAAATTCACTTTTCTACCTTTGCCAATTTCTCTGAAGCTAGCTGGACTTCAGAATCTTTTAACAGCTCCTGTGCTTTCACCTGTACTAATCTTTGCCAAGTGGTGTAGCAGTAACAAGAGCAGTAATATCTGGCCTTTTCAGGCATAGTTCAGATGGAAGAGGGGCTAAGTGGCTGCATTGCTATTTACTTTTAATAAAAATAAAATTATTATGCAAAACTCTGATTCTCTTTTTAACAAAGAAATAGAAGCCACTTCCTCAGTCAAAATTTTAAGGTAGGGTTAAGAGTTGAGGAGCTAAATGTGCATCTGAATTATACATGTGTGCAGTACTTGTAGCATTACTTTTTCTTCTTTTTTTACTTTTGTGTAGAAGAGAAGAAGCCTAAAGTCAAGAAACCAAAATTAGAATTCCCTGTATACACAGCTCTGGAATCAAGTGTGTATATACCATCTTATGATCATGGAGCTTCAATTGAAGAGGTTGAGGAACAGATGGATGATTGGTTGGGAGGCAGGAACAGAACCCAGAAAAAGAAGGTAGGTTCAAAACATTTCACATTGTTATGTATTTTAAATGTTGATTCATTTGTTGCCTCTCAGGACAACAGAATTTTGTGTGTATACCACCACAATATTCATATACCATCAAAGCATAGAGAAGTATTAATTGTCTGGCAGAGACAAAACAGAAAAAATTATATTAATGTTCAGTGTAATTTGTGTAATGATAGTGGAAATGTTGTTATAATAGGATGTCGTTGATTAAGCCATATGAAAGCTCTCTATGGTTTCTAATATAAATACTATACTTGTTCACTAGAAATTAGTAGAACATAATGCTGTCAAGTTGTATGAGACTTGGTTCTTCCTCTTAATTGCAGTTAATAACATTTTGCTTGCAAGAATAGATTCTTGTCTATTAAAGGAAAAGCAAAGGAAAAAGAAGAAACCTTCTCTTTCTAATATGCAGTTGTATTATCTTTTGATTATAGAATTGATTACGTACTTTGTGCATTTTATCTGATGCATGGAACAGTTCTAACAATTCAATTTAGGCGTATTGTTAAGGTTCTTTCTACTGAGAGATAAGGGTTTTTAGTGGCAGTTAGTATAATTGTGTTCTGGTAAATTTTATTAAATCATACTAGCTTGAAAATGTATGATTTTCACATTGGAACTGAGATTAAACATTGTAAATTAGTCTGCTGTCTTGAAAATCTGCCTTCCTTGGAAGACAGGTGAGAAAGGGTGTGTTTGAAGTGAAGTTGAGTTGATTGCACACTTGATCATCTGTATCCCCAAACTCATCTTCCCCTCTGACAGTAATTGAGTGTGTCTTTGAATATCCATGAAAATGCAGAAACTGATTAAGACTGGGCCTCTTCCATCTATAAACTTACACCTCCTCACAGAATATACAGAAATTGTGTCTTCAGAGGCACTGCTAGGAGAACTGTAGGTCCATCCTTCCAGATGTCCTCAAAACTAAATTGGTTTTCTACACTTCTGTGTGGATGCTCAGTATTGCATCTCATTGCTTTGATAAATTAGTGTATTTTTAAAATTATATTCTGTTACAGAAGGAGTTAACCTTTTAGGGACAACCAGGCAGTTTGTAGGTATACTGTGTGGGTAAAGTGTTTAACCTGAACAAACTGGGATGAGTTGTGCTTCCTTTGCTTGACAGCTAATATGTTATCACAGTGCAACATCAACATTTAGTACAGTAGTGGAGGGAAACAGATTCACAAACTGCACAAAAAAAATGGAGAATATATGTCACTGGCTCTAGGAGCCTATAGGAGCCATTTGTATGTAATAGGAGAACAGCTGTGTCTCATGATTTGTAATAAGCTCACTGGGAAAATGGTTGTACCACAAGTGAATTGTTCCTAACTGTCATTTGACACATTTTCCATTTTAGAAACACATATTTTTCTTCACATCATGGATGTGAACTGGGCCAGCAACCCTCTTCTGCCTCTTGCATGGACATGAAACCAAGTGGTGTGTAACGTTCACGTCTCAGTTCTGTTTGTTTTAGGAAAAAGTCGTACATCATTTTGCCTCAGGGGACTTTTTTTGGGACTGTCATTCTTCAGTCATAAGGAAGCCTGTTAGCTTTTTTTTTCCTTGTCTTCTGTGGTATCTCAGGGATGTAGACTGTGTACCAGCCAACATCAAAGTAGTCTGATAAAGTTGTACATTACTTTCTCATCCTTCCAGGAGTAAGAAGTGGAGTTGCTTTCCCTGCTATTGACATCCCAAGTGTAGACGATTACAGAAATTTAATATTGTTCATCAACTGCTCTACACTTGTTGGTATTTGTACTTTAGAGGTGCCTATAATCCATGAAATAGTGTTTTGGAAATGCTGTACTGTGCAAAGTGCCTAATTTGATCGATTAGATTATGTTCAGTTCTTAGGTTGATTTATTCTTTTCTAATACTTTGAGTTCTTTTTTTCCTTGTGATTTATTCTTTTTTATTACGGCTTCCATAGGATTTAAGTATTGAATTAGATAAGGAACAGGCTGTGGAGAAGAAAACAGCTTCCTTCTTAGGTATTGTAGAATGATCTGCAAAAGGAAGGAGAAAGAGGAATTTTTTTCCTTTTTTTTCATAAGGTAATATAGCTGGATGGAAACATGCTTATAGGACAGTAAAGTTATTCCTCTGCCCAAGTTTGAGATACACAGAGCTTATGTCCACAAGGAGCTAGTCTTGCCATGTTGTTACTCTAGATAGAACTGAAAATTAAACGAAATAATAAAAGGAAGTGAGTTATTGGGAGATAGATAACTCTCACTTCTGCAATATTGATAGTAATTTTTCTGTATTTCTCTGTAGCAGTGATCCATCCACCTTTAGTACCATTTTGGTATAGTTTTAACTGTTGTACTTCTAAAAAAAAAATACTTAACAGAAAGATTAGGTCAACAGTAAAAATAAATTTAGAAAATCATATTTATGAGGGAAGGTTAAGTATAAATAGTTGGAGTTTTAGACCACAAAAAAGGGAGGCTGTGTGGAAAGAACAGGATACAGTGTTTTTCCAGTCCATTCCAGTTTAGTTTTAGGTAAAATTATAATAATTTATTATTACTTACTGCTTTTCATAAATTCAGAGAGAAATACTCAATTTATTTTGCAGCCCGGATGCTTAAATTCAGATTTGGGAACACATGTAGGTGGAGGCACATACCAAGTGAAACCTTTCTATCCATCCTCTTCTTGAACTTGATCTGTTGGAAGCAGTGTGAGCTGACTCAGTTGTATTTGAGAGCGTGGAAATGAAGTAATGGGACTCTAGAGAGAGGGGTTTTTTTGGTATATAGAAAATCATATACTTACCTAGGACTAAATTACATATTTATATAGTGTTGGCCATACTATTCATGCAAACTGCATAGCACTAAGAACCTGGGAGGGATTGCTAGAAGCTTCTTTTCATGCTGATCAACAAAACTCTTCAAAGCAAAACAAACAAAGAAAAGTTTATTTCAAAAATTATTTTTGTTTTGTCACTGAATGTTTGTGCTCTGTTTCTGAAAGGGAGATCTTCAAGATCTTCTTTCAGGTTGCTGGGATCTTAATTGACTTAGCTCAAGTTTCTGATTTTTTTTTTTTTCTCTGTATCTGTCACTAAAAGGTGACTGGAAAATTTCTTCTGTGTATGCTTATTAGTAATAAAGGGAAATTTAGAGGGAATGGATTTCCTTTGAGATGTAGTACTTTGCAGCCTGAATATGTTGTTAAGCCACTATTTCCTTAGTTAGTAGCCATTTAACCCTTTACTTCCCTGTTGAGCAATCTATTATGTGGAGCTGGAAGAAAGAAAAGGAACTTATTAGAGGACATATCTGGCACATCTGATCTTGTTCAGTCATTTCTACAAATATTCATGCAAGAATATATGTATTCACTGTTTTTGGAATCATGCTGTTGATGAATCATTTCTCTCAGTGGGATTTCTCTCATACTATTTGTTCTGATTTGATTTTATGTGATTTGTAACACATGTTTTCATGAGAGCTCATTGCTTATGTGAAGAATAGTGTTGTTGCATGAAAGTCTTGGCCCTGAAGAAATCACTGGGAGATTTATCATTGTCTTCAGTGGGACCAGGATTATAATTCCTTTTGGTTTACAGATTCCTCATCATCTCCACTGGAATCTCCATTTCGTATTATTATTTGACTCATTCATCTCTGAAGATAGAGTTCCAAGTTCTGTCTCAATGACTGGTGAATACTTTTGACCTTTTGGTATTTGCTTGCTCTGTAAAGAGGAGATAAAGGTGGAGATAGACAGTGCCTGATCCCTTCCAGCTGGACCAGATGCATGGATAGAAAATGTTTCTCATTATTTTTGTTTTTCATGTTATCCTGCAACACTTCTTGGCATTTGAGTGTTTTTGATATTGCAGGAGCACCTGGCTTGATTTTACTGAAGCAAGAGTAGTAAAAACTGTTTTTGTGCACAGAGCATTGGAAACTCACCATACATCTCTTGCATTTGCTACACTTTTAACCCTTAAATTAGGATTATTTAAAATACTGTGAAATAAAATTATATATAAGTATTCACAAGCTTTGTTTTTACACAGTTTATTGTAGATGCTGGAAACATGGTAGTTACCATTTTTTCTTAATTATTGAACTGTAGGCTCTGATCATTCTGGTGCTGAACTCTTTACCGGTTAAAATGCAGATTGTGTTTTTATTTTTCTCAGCCTGGGCCATCAAAGCGCTGTGTTTCAGATATAAGATATTGATAACTGAGTGAGCTTTTTAATCATAAAGGTTTTATTTGAAAGCTGGCTGTGGAACAGCAATACAAAATAACTTTAAATAACAGAAGAGATCTCTGTGCTTTCTAATATTAGAAAGCAAAATGCCATACAAATGCTAAATTACTATTTTGTTAACTTAAAATGTATAGATTTGACAATTAGGTCTTAGTCATTTTATAGTCTTGTACGTTTTGTAACTGCCAGCTAGCCTGCCACCTGCTCTCTTCTGCCTTGGATCTTCCCACATCTGTGCTGCTTTGAAATCTGAGTATGCTTTTTCTTTAGTAGCAAATAATGTGGTGCTTGTTCTAATTAGATGTCATATGATGGATTACCTGAATACAGTTTCCAGGCTTTTTAAAAAATGCTAATTTCTTAAGCAAGCAGTTTGTATCTTACCAGGATTAAGGTGCTGTGTAAACTGATGTTTTAATAAATTGGTCTTTGAGGGGAAGGGTTATTCCGTTCTGGTGTGCAGCTTGAGGTCATCTAGTTTTGAAATAATTTATTTTCTCTTTCTAAGCAATGAAGCAAATATGCTATTTGAAAAGTGTGTCTGGATTCTAATGCTCTTTTATTCTTGGGACAGATACAAGTAAGCAGCTACCAGTCTGAGATTCCTGACAGTGTCTACCTGGTGGGCCTTAATCCTGACTCAGAAGGATTGCTGTAGGTCCAGAAAGTAAATATCTGTGTTTGCAGTGAATTTAAGGCTCTGTATTGAGACTGCCAGCAACCATACATGTTAGTGTCAGTTATGAAGCTATTCATTGGAGCTAGTCTAAGTTCATAATACATCTTAACCTGAGTTTCAAATTCTCATCAAATGGTGATGACTTTGAGTCACTATTGATCTGTGCCATATTGAATTTAGTAACCCTGAGGTGAAAATCTCAGTAGTCTATTACCAAACTCTTAAAAATTGAGTGTTACTGAAAAGATGCTTCATTTAAAAAAAAAAAAAATCTGCATTAGAGTGTTACTGAAAGTGTTAAGAGTTCAGACTTTCCTGTGGTTTTTTATGCTTAGTGTCACTGCAAATCTTGCAAACAGCCTGAGCAGAATATTGGGGTTTGCATATTAAAAACACTCTACAGTTTGTGTCACATAGGCTACTCCTACAATTGGCATATTTACATTGGCGCTATTACTATTAAAGAAAAATTATACACATGCTTTTAAAAATAAGTGTTTAAATCTACCTGTTTTCCTTGGCTCCTGTTGGGGGTCATTGGACAGGTATGGAACAATGTATAAATTTTTCTTCTGTGCAACAGAATTCTAGTGATAAAATGTTGATAACAGTTAGGATGATAGCATCATTTAGATTTGAAAAGACCTCTCTAGATCACGAGTACAAACATTGACTCAGCAGCACCATGTTAACCACTAAGCCACATGTAAGTGCCATGTTTGTGAGCCTTTTGAACACTTTCAAGAACAGTGATTCCACTGCTTCCCTGGGCAGCCTGTTCCAATGCTTGACCACTCTTTTAGTAAAGAAATTTTTCCTAGTATCCAATCTAAGACTCCTCTGGTGCAATTTGAGGCCATTTACTCTACCCTATCACTTGTTACCTGGAAAAAGAGACTGACTACCTCCCACCTCACCACAACCTCCTTTATGCTAATTGCTGACAGTTAAGCTAAGTTTAGCTAAGATCTATCCTGAGCCTCCTTTTCTCCAGGCTAAACACCCCCAGCTCCCTCAGTTGCTTCTCATGAGACTTGTGCTCCAGACCCATCACCAGCTCCATTGCCCTCCTCTGGACATGCTCCAGCACCTCAATGTCCTTCCTGAATTGAGGGGCCTAGAACTGGACCCAGGATTCAAGGTGTGGCCTCCCCAGTGCTGAGGACAGGTTGATGATCACTGTCTTGGTCCTGCTGGCCACTCTGCTGCTGATCCAGACCAGGAGGCCATTGGCCACCTGGGCACTCCCTGGCTCATGTTCAGGTGCTGGTGACCAGCACCCCCAGGTCCTTTTCCATCTTGCATCTTTCCAGCCACTGTGTCCCCAGCCTGTAGCTGCAGGGGTTGTTGTGACCCAAGGGCAGGACCAGGCACAGGCACTTGGCCTTGTTGAACCTCAGACCTCTGGCCTGTTCCCATCAATGCAGCCTGTCCAGATCTCCCTGCAGAGCCTTCCTGCCCTCCAGCAGATCAACACTCCCACCCAACTCAGTGTGTCTGCAAAGGGACTGAGGGTGCCCTCGATCCCCTCAGGTGGATCATTGATAAAGATATGAAACAGAACTGGTCCCAGTGCTGAGCCCTGGGGGACAGCACTGGTGAGTGACCACCAGCTGGATGTAATTCCATTCACCAACACCCTCTGGGCCCAGCCATCCCAACAGTTTCCTCCCCATCCAACAGATCACCCAGCCAATCCATGAGCAGCCAGTTTCTGCAGGAGATGCTGTGGGAAATGGTGTCAAAGGCTTTAGTGAAGTCCAGGTAGACACATCCACAGCCTTTCACTCATTCTCTCAGCTGGGCCTGATTCCTTGATTGTCCTGCACGTGTGATGGCTCTCAAGATGATCCTGCTCCATGACCTTCCATGGCACCCAGGGAGAGTGTGGAGAAGGCATCTGTTTGTTACACGTTATGTTGGTGATGTAGGGAACAGGACTTGATATACCAATAAAATAGCTGGGCACCTTGGTTATTCTAAAATGTTTATGTAATTACATATTAGTGATTCTATTCCTCTTTCTTTTCCACTTTGCCGGCCACCAGCTCAGTCAGCCTAATGAACAGAGGAAAACCAGAAAGACTCTTTCAATTTTTCAAGCATTATAACTGACAGCCAAGTTTTCGTTGGTTTTATAGCTAATTTGTTTCTTTATGTAACTATTGAACCAGAGCAGTCTATTACTAGGAAATTAGTGTATTTAGCATATTTCTATCCAGCTAGTGTAGTTTTTATTTTGTATAGAAACAATACATTTATTTATTTTTATATACCCTTAGAGTCATCTTTCCTTAAATGCAGAAAATAACCTTCTTTTCAGGCTTCTGTCTTGACTATTTAAGCCTCTAAATACTTTACTTTGGACTTGAATAGCTTTAAGGAGAGAATAAATGTGATTAAAAAAAAATTTATTTTTAATTATTGAGTTTTCCTTTGAGAGGATGACCCACATATTTAAATCTAGAATAAGGCTTGTCTGCTTTTGAGCTGTGAATATCAAATCATTAGGGTCAGGAATCTAATTTAATCTGCAGTATTAAACATGCAAGGTTTTTAGTCCTTGGGTTTTCTTAAGGAAGAATAAAATTATAGGATGGTGATGATATATTTTTTAACTAACATCTCAAGTTGGTGATTTCAGTGTTTGTTATAGCAAATATACATCAAAGAACAAATTCTATTTGTAAACACATAACAAATAAATTAATTTCTCCTAGCACTGGATTCAGAGAAAATAGTTTTTATGACTGAGACAAATGCCTCAAGTAGTAAGCATTAAACCAAGAGTTACAGAGTTTTTCCTGAGATAGGTAATGAATATGTAAAGACTGTGAATAAACACTAACTGAATTAACTGCTATGTAAGTATGTGTGATTTATGTATTTCCTTTTCTGCCTTTTCTCTCTTTGACCTTTAGTTAGGTTAGATAGGTTAAGAAAGCATAGGAAACTTTATTTCTTTATTTATTCTTGTATTTATAGAAAGTAATGGTGTGTTTTTAGAGTATTTATAATTCAATAATATCCTACTTTCAAATTTACCATGCCCAGGCCAGCTAGAACTGCAAGCCAAAAAGTCATGCTATGAACATTTAAAGGTAATATTAAAATTTATGTAAATGATAGAGAGAAATTATTTGATATGACAGCCAGAAAAAGAAGGGGTTTTGGAAATGGTATGTTCCACAGCACGACCAAAATTCAGTCTAGATTGCAAAGGAAACAAAGAGCCAAAATACATCTTTCCCTAAGGACATTTCCTAAAGATAGTAACAATATGTTATATAAACACTTACACACTAGTTAAAAACATAAGTCAGCCATGCATATGTGTTGAATTAAGGCAATACTGTTGACATTTGCCTGATATTTCTTGATTTTGATTGAGTTTTTAAACTTTCCTTCTAATTAAATATAGTAGCATGGGTTCTTATCATGTACAGACAAGAGTAATACACTGATTTCAACACCATGCTATAGATGTTGTGGTGTCAAATTTTAGCTTTCAGTAGTTTTCCAACTGAATCTGTGTTCCAGAAGTGATTGATGTGACTTGCTGCCATAATTCAATCTGACTAGTTTCACACATGTACTTTCAGTATGTAGTCCTCAGGTTTTTGAGTCTGTCAGTTGAAAACTACCAAAGGCCTCCAGTTAATTTTGGAAAGTATTAACCTATGTGGACAAACACACAGGGTTTTTAAAAACACAGCTCTGTTTCTGCACTGGGCAGAACCATAATCTCAGTTCAAGCACCTGCCTGGGTCCAAATTAGGGCTGTATAGCTTTTTACATTAACTTCATAGCTCTGGTTGGACTTGTTAATTTATGTCAGGTCTCGAGTCCTTTTGCATTTCAGAGATTGACATGGTAGTTGTCTATCACAGAAAAACATGCTAGTTGAGAGAAGAGAAACCTCATTCCTGTGAGGAGAAACTGGAAATTGATCTTTCCCAGTCCATCCTAGAAGATCTGCCTTTTGTCATTGTCAGTGTCTTGTCTGTCTTGGGGGTCATATCCATTGTACATAAATTTGCAAGAAATTGTGCAGTGCTTTTGTAATTAATAGTTTTTGTTGCACTGGTTTTGTTTTCCTCTCAGCCTGGGAGAGATGTAGAAAAACATCTGATGGGATTGCTCTGAATTAGCCCAGTTGTAGTCGAGGATGGTGGAAATCCTAGTTTTCCTAGGCAGAGTTCCCTCACTCACTTCCCAAAACAAAGTCACTCCTATCTCAACTACCAAGTGAAGAGTAAAAAAGCAGAAGGGCGTTTCACATATCAGGGGTAGGAGCTGGAAGGAGATGTGAAAGCTGGTTAATCACTGTGACCTTGCCCCAGTTGCCCGCCCATCCAAAGAAGGGAGAGAGCAATTCAACAATCCCTGTATCCTTACAACAATTTGGCAACAAATGAGAGGCAAGAATGTTAAATATCCCTGAAATGGGATTTTCACAGGATCCACAACTTAGGGATCAGAAAGAATTTGCAGTTTATAGCACTGGCTTCAGTAGTTCAATTCACTGCAGCTCTTTTTGGCTTTTTAACATGAATTTGAAAAGTGCAAACTGTTGCAAAAGAGTTACTTACTTTTCTTTATATGATTTTAGCTATCTTTAATTTGGAGAAGGAAGTTAGTTTCAAATAAATCCAGTTTTAATTTGTAAGTGTAAATACATAGTGATGTTTCTATATCATATTTTCTGGGCAAACCAATTAAAATCTGGTTGGATTCAGCATCTTACCTTCTTTCGCAGTGCATAGTGCTGCTGCTTTCCTTTCCTTTTCTTCGTGGGGCCATGACTATAGTGAGGTTTGGTCAAATTTATTTATAGAAATTACCCAGAAACTATAATCTATGGTAAATGCCAATTACTAAAAATAAACTGAACAGTGTGAGAGGTGTTTGGCTTTTGTTGTAGTAGTAAAGATAAATATGTAGTCCTGCCTTGCTAAGGAATGATTTAATACTTCTGACATAAGCATTTTGTCACTTCACAATTTTCAGAGTATCTCAATCCAGTTAATTAGCCATTTTCTGTATGGGTTTTGTCTGGCAAGATGAAGTCTTGAAAAGATCACCTTTAGTCTTCAAACTCTCAGTTCAGAGTTCAGACACTTGAGCATGCAATTGCATTCCATTTAAAAGAATAGGAGTTGTGTCCATAACCATTCTTATAAAATGCTACTGGATAATATATTACTTACCCAAATCTGCAAAAGAGGCGAGCACTCTTAAAGTTGGCACAGTATGAGAAATGGTACATTGTAGTGAGGTTAGTTTATCATATTGGTGATGGCACTTTCTATGATTTCCAAAACACAATTTTTTTAATACAATGACTGTCCTTAAGATGCAAATTATGAAGGAGTTCTTGCATCATTTGCAATTGAGTACTATGAAAAGCTTGTGGTTTGTTGCAGCCCCCATTTACAGTATGCATTTACCTGGTGTGTTGTATAGCATCAGATTTTTTCCACAGACCTCTTTGGAGAACGCTAGCATTCTGACTATCCAAAGTTCTCCTAGGGGTGTTCTTTTTAATCATAAGGTAAACTGTGTCCCTGGGTTTGTTTTATTTTTTAAACATACAAACATGAACATGGAAAACATAATACTTCAATTTTTACTATTTACTAGGTGATATTTGTAATTCACATTTGAAAACTGGATTGGAATAGGTCTAGAAAGAAAACATATCAATAGAGGATCTAAGTTTGTAACTTCTAGTGTATGAGTGTGTTTCTGGTTTTTTTGATGATTCTGGTCTCAGTGACTGGATATATACCAGTAACTGCAATATATCACTGCCTCAGGTGTGTTTTTTTATTGTCGTTGTTTGGAAAACATGCCCAGTAATGAGAGAGTGAGCACAGGAAGAAAGAAACTGACATTACTGGTACATTTTCAAATGGCCACAAATTATGGGAAGGAAAATCTGAGTGTATGAAAAAAAGGCTACCTTTGATTTTTAATTGGCCCAGACTTTGTGGTTATATTTGGGAATTTGACAGGCAGGTTCAATGTTTATATGTTTGAACTAGTTTTACTAGTATTGCCCTTATTTTCAATTACATGTATACTATTTCATGACAATTAACAATTTTGAATTTTGGGAGATTTTTGGCAGTGCTCTGCTTGAGGTTGCCATCACAGATCTGTGTTTTATGAATACGTGAAAACTTCTCAGATTCCCCAGACACACACACCCCCTTCATTATTACTTGACAGCTTAGACTGTTGGAAAACAGAACTGAAGTTGAGTTTAGTATGGGCCATGTTCATGACATTTTCCAGGTAGCCCATTTAGGGTCCTAAATGCATGCAATGTTTCTAATTCTTTCAGGCACATTCTGCTTGGACAGTAGATTTTTTTTTTCCCCCCTTTCCTTTTCTTTTTTTTCCACTTTGTAGCCAAAATTCACACTTGCCTTGAGCCATGTCAGAACATCTGTTAGGCTGTCAGCTAGATAGCATTCTCTGGTTTTGTTCTCAACCCAAGTGAACTTGCATGCTGAAAGCAAATCTCTATCTACTGTTTGGTATTCTTCATAGCAGAATGTTATCTCATTGGACATCTTGTCCCTTTGTAGAAGGGTGCTGAATTTTTCCTTTGGGTTTTAGCATACTGATACACATGAGTTGTACTTACATAGTGCTGCATTCCACAGTATGTCTATACACTTTGGGGATGCAAAGTACCTCCTGCATTTTAGTTAAAAATTAAGAGATCAGAATATCCATGCTGGTTTAGGGCATTAGAGCAAGATAGCATAGCTAGTAAAAGAACTCTGTTGCATTTGATGTGAAAGGAAGAATATTATTTAAACATCTGTGGTGGTGAAATACTTCAGACAGAAACTTATTTGAAGGAAGTCAAGGGACATAAAAAGCCCCTTGATTTTGGATAAGCTATTTAAAATGAATGAAGATAGGAGAAACATGTTGCCAGCAACAGACCAATGTAAAAAAAGAAAGAAAACCAAACAAATCCAAATGTTATTGAGGTAAGATCTCTATCTTATGATAAATTGTGCCAGAAAGCCTGACAGAAAAGCTGGACAAAGGACAGAAGAGGAAGAAAAGGACAGCACTGCAGAGTAGTCAGCAGAATTAGCTGTGTAATAGTATCTTATTCATTATGACGCTATTATAGGGTGGATTAGTGTATTGGAAGGTATTTAAATACCATATGTTAATATTTTCAGAATACCCATAACATGCCATGTTGTACTGAAGTAGATAAAAGAAGAGTGTAGAGCCCGATGCTGTTAAATATTTGACACTTTCATAAGTCAAATAATAACCTTGCAAGGAAAACCAGTCCTTATTAGCAAGGACTAATCATATGCTTTAATATATCTGCATGCCCTTGGGCTTGTCTTCTCCAGTGAATTTAGCATGGCTAAAGATTTTTAATGTGTCGAGTAATTATGAAATAAGTTGCCACATGCAATCTGTTGGGACTTACTACCCTATGCACTTACTAAAGTTTATGAAATTTACAAAAGTCTTCTGAAGAATTGATTGACCTATGTACTACAGAAGATTTTCAATTTCATGTTGTCTATCAAATGGAAATACTTTTCAAACTGCATGTAAGAATCCAAATAGAGTGGTGTTTGAGAGAGAATGAAATGAAAAACATTCATTCCCTTTCTTTCGAAATTTGTCTCCACGTTACTGTATCACAGGCCAAACCTAATTACCTATTCAACCTGTATTTTATTTGATCTGCATGCCTGAGTGTCCTACAATCAAATTTACTGAAGAGCTTCTCACTTTTTTCTGCATTAAAACAATTGCCTTGAAGCAGCTAACAATTAAAAAATAAATGAGTTAACACTTTCTGCTAAGTACTACCATTTAAGTTGTAATATGCAATTAAAAACTACATTTTAATTTCTGTTCAATTACATTGACTTAAATAGTAATTTTAGTGTTATACTTATGAACCATTTAATTGTGGCATTTTTTCTCTGGCATGCATGATGCAAAAGTAGATTTGATTTTGAGAATGTGGCAAGAACTAACCTTTTCCCCCTCATGGTTGGCTGTAATGACAAAAAGAAAAAGACAGCATTACCTGGGCATTGTGTAAATATGATGGTACAATTTAATTTCAAAAGCCATAAAAATATCTGTTTCCTAGGAGGAATACTCAGATTGCTTTACAGTAATGTATATGGCTATTTGAAACATCCACGTGTTACATGTTAACAGCTATAGGTTAAAGATAGCTTTGTATTAAGGCTACACCCAAAACCAGGTAGAAACTGAAGTGTGAAAACATACATGGTAGAGCCATGGGCCTTTTTCATGTCTGTATTGCTAGAGACAGATGCTTTACTACTTTGGCTTTAGCTCCTTCTTTTAAAAAGAAAACAGTGTATGAGTTGATGCATTGTGAACAGCTAGTTAACATATTTTTATGTTAATACTAGAGAAAACTTGCTATGGAACAAGGTCCTTATTAGAATGGATTAAGATTTTCTTTTCCCCTCTGAGCCCTCCAGGTTCTTTTAGCATGCTGAAAATCACATTGAAGCATTTTCTAATGTCCAGAATAAACTTCTGGTAATAATAATAACAACCCGAGTGCCCATGTCCCTCTTCTGTGATGTGTTACTCTGTTCTGTGCAGGTCACTGTCTGTAGGGGTGTGAACGTAATCAGAAAACTGTGATTAAGCAAAACAAAACCTGGCCTAAAAAGTTTTTTTTTATTTTCTTGAGTGAGATTGTGTGTCTCTCAAAGGACTTTATTTCATCCATTTGGTAGCGTCTTTTGTGGGTTTGATCTCTGAAAAACACTGGAAGTTTATAGTCACCCTTCTACCAGTAAACCTGGTTCTTTATCAGTTGCAGTTGATGAGTTTCCAGCTTATGTATAAATTGAAAGTATCATGCACTTTATTTAATGCCATTCCAATTATATTACCAGATTCATAAAGTTCTTATGATATGCTGATCTTTGCAAAGAACCAGAATTTTAGAGTATAATTTTTCCTGATGTTCAATCCTGTTTCATGAAAAGTTGTATCTTAAGGCTGGAATGAACCTTAAGTCATCTAGTTATGTTTCTTTCTGTTACACAAATTCAAGTATTGTCATGAACTGTACCTCAATTAGATGCTGTGGTGAGGACACAGCAGCTTCTCTAGAAGGGTTCTTATTATCATTTAAAGAGACTGTTGCTGGAGAGGACATCACAGAACAGTGTTGTGGCTTTGGAATGCTATTTCCCAGTTTAGGGCTCTCAATGAAACACTCCAAACCATGCACTGCTTAATCACTCCTCCTCTCCCTGTGGTGGGCTGAAGAGTAGAATGGGAGGCACAAAAGTTAAAGATGGTGGGTTGAGATAGGAACAGTTTACTGGAAACAGCAATGAGATACGAAAACAAACAGCAACAATAGCAATGACAGAGTTTACAGGAAAAGGCAAACAATTCACATGTGATTGCTCGACTCCCACAGAAACCCCCTGACAATACCTGACCTCTGCTTCTGCCACCCATAAGGGAGCCCTTCCCCAGTTCCCAGAAGATGAGGTGGTATAGAATAATCTCTGGTTCCTAACTGTACTTTCTTCTGGCTTCTGCAAAAATTAACTCTGTTCTGGCTAGAACCAGAACAGGCTTTCAGTTCCAGTCCCAACCTCATAACTTAGTGTCTTCATAGAGCAGTGTCAGCATGACTGGTGGATCTGCTTAAGAAAGGAGGAAGAGTACAATGTAAGAAAACTGTAGAATTTTTAGTATAACTTCGAAAAACACTTTCTTTTTCTTAACAATTTCCTAACTGATAAATGGACTTGGACCTCCACCCAAATTTGACTGTTCTAACAGGGCTTTGTGGCTCAGGATACAAGAGTGATTGCAAATGTGAGTGTCTCTCTGAACGTCAGGAATGCTCTCTTATTGTGAGAGTGACAGACCACTGGCAGATAGCCCAGAGAGGTTGTGGAGTCTCCCTCCTTGGAGACAGACATTCAAAAACTGTCAGGTCATGATCCTTTGCAGCTGGCTCTAGTGGACCTGCTTGAGCCAACTGTTAGACCAGATGACCTCCAGAGGTGACTTCTACCCTCAGCTGCTCTTCAGTTCTGTGCTTTATTAAGTGATGTGCATTTACTAATTGACTTTAATCCTAGTCTCAAACAATTCCAGGGTGATGTGAGTTTTAATTGACTATAAGAAAGTATTCTGAGAGGAACACCTTATTCATCAGATATAAATTATATCTTCCTGATCAACTAAAACTTGAAATAGAAGTGATTATTCCAAACATCTCTAGTTAAAGAAAACTAGGGGTAGAGAGTTCATTAGTTAATTTAGCCTTCTGATACTATTTGAGGACGCTGTAGGGAATAATTGTTCTCTAAATAAGGACATTTATGATCTAACAACCTCTCTGGTTGTGTGTCCTTCTCATATGTGCTCATTTTATCTGTGTTTTATAGAATTGTAATTTTTATCTGTAATCTCCTTGAACCTTCATCTGCCACTTAAAAGGGATGACAATAACATTTTTAGGATGTAAACATCCATGGAAGATTTTAGTTTTTTATAAGGTAGTCAAAAAAAGAAAAAAATGTGAATAATTTTTTTTTTTCAGAAGCACTTAAATCACTGAGGGAGTAACTTTTTATTAAAATTATCATTAGTTGGTGTAGGAAATTAAATCAGTTTGTTAGGTTATACCAATAAAGAATAAAATCTTCATATTTATTTCTTGTGGATGTAGATTGGCAGACTATTTTATTGCTAGGAGAGTTTAACTTAAAACCTGGTATTTGTGCTGTTGCAAGCAACAGTAATTGTAGATGCTGGTAATCTCCTGTAGTTTTAAGGGGACATCACCAAAAACTTCTTCCTCAGAATTTCTCTTCAATACAAACCATTTATTTTGGTACTTCGTAATTCTTCAGTGGGTGTACTGAGGCTGTCTGC
Organism: Chaetops frenatus; assembly: GCA_013400775.1. Classification (NCBI taxonomy): domain Eukaryota; kingdom Metazoa; phylum Chordata; class Aves; order Passeriformes; family Picathartidae; genus Chaetops; species Chaetops frenatus. The sequence goes on from VZTR01024237.1 coordinate 34,979, forward strand.
TAGGTCCCTACCCAGCCACTCTTTCACTCCTTATTCTCAATACAACTGACTGAGCAAATAAGGTGAAAAAACCCATGGGTTGAGGTAAAGGTATGAAGATCAAGTAGTCCATTGCTGGCAGAGACAAAATTGACTTGACTTGTGATTTTATTGCTGCATAAAATAGAGTTGGACTGCGAGAAATTAAGACGAAACCTAGAATACATTTCTCCCACTCCAGTGTGGTTCCTCCACAGGCTGCAGTGTGGGTCTCTGCTCCAGCATGGTTTATTGCACAGGCTGCCAGGGAGTCTGCTCTGGTGCCAGGAGCACCTCCTCTTTCTCCTTCTCTGACCTTGGTACCTGCAGGGCTGTTCCTCACACTTCCCCTCACGCTGCTGGGCACTTTGTCCATTCCTAAATACAGTGCCACCAGAGGTTCCCAGAGGTGCCACCAGCTTGGCTCAGGGGCTCGGCTGTGTCCTGCACTGGGTCTGCAGTGCCCAACACAGAACAGCCCCTCACCTCCTTTCAGAGAGGTGACCTGGCTACCAAAATCCTGCCCACAGTCAGCTGATAAAAAATTCTTACTTTTCCTGTCATATTGCTAAAGATTTTTGCAATGAAATACTTCGTGTTTTCATTCTTTTTACATCCCCTATTTTTCCGAGGTGATGTAGCTTTAACCAGATTATTTCATATCAATGACTAGCCATTAACAAGTCATTGTTTTTGAGCACTTTTAGCTCTATTGACAAGAAAATATTTTTATTAAAGTAATATAAATTTGTTTTTGAGGTATTCTTGTTTTGCAAAACCTAAGAACTACTGCTTAGCTGTGCCTTTCTCTACAGATTATTGATGAAGAACTGGAGCATTTTTAAAGTCAGTATTAAAAACTCCTCTTGGCTCTGAATTCTTGAAGTAGGAATGAATAGGAAAGGGGTAGGAAAATCGGCTCTGAATGGTTTTTTGTCATTTAGAGATTTACATGAAAAAAAAGTGCAAAATAGATATAAAGAAAATCTAGATATTACTGAAGGGTTGGAAATGGTGTCTACTGATACATGAAGAGTGAACTTTATGGGAGAAAATACTTGTTATTAAAGGTTTGCTTGGTCTGGCAGGAAGACAGAGAAAGGCCAAAGGCTGTAAGTGAAAGGCGGAGATGTTAGAGTGAATGTAGAATAATAGCACTCACCTTGTGAGTATACAGCACATCTTGTGCTTCATCTTCAAGTCTCTGTTTGCCACCTTTTCTGTAAGTTGACTGATTAATACTCTTTTTTGAGTATCTGCAACTTTCTGAATATAGTTAGAAATTCAAAAAAATGTCCTACTGCTCCATGTAGCTGGTTCTTAACTTGACCTGTATTTAATTGTCCTCCTCTCCTGATTTTTGTCTGTCTTTATGAACACAAATTTTTCAGTCTTAAGGTATGGCTTATTCTAAGTCTAGGAATATCCTGGCAGTACCAAATAATACTGTCAGAGGTGGTGGTGGGAGAATCTTTTATTNTAGTAAATAATATTTGACCTCCATTAGTGGTGAACTAGACTTGTAAATAAATATTTTAGTGGTTGTTTCTGAATAGGTGGCAACTGGTTTTGTTTTCCCAAAAATGTATGGGATCTGTTGTATTGGCATTATATGTTTATGGACATATTTGCATTTTTGTTTATAATATGCCTGAACTCTCAGAGCTGAATTTTGTTCTTGTTTTTTTTGGACAGGGGAGTTGCTTTTTTGGCTTTGTTTGTTTCAATGCTTACAGATCATCTGATGACATGTAGTTAGGGTGGGTTAACATATAGCTTGAAGGTAAAACAAAATTGTCAGAAGTGAGAATAACCAATATGATATCCAGAGGAAGAATCACAAATATAATCATTTTACTGGAATTCAGTTATTCTTGTCTCAGACTAAAAAATAAAGATAGCTGCTTTAGGGGGTCAGTGTGGTGAGGAGCTTCAGAAAGGGAAAGGCTTATGCAAATCCAGAATAAGGTAAGCCCAAGAACAAAAAGTTACTACTTTTTTTTGCCCCCAAGAAATAGTGAAAGGAACTCTCAAGGATTTTGGTGAAATACTGGATGGTCAAAATATAAAGCAGTTCCTAGAAGATGCTAGGGTCAAAAGTCCTTTTCACCCATGTTTACTACAAGGAAGTTTAGAGAATTTGGATGTCATGTTCAGAAGACACGTGAGAAGGGAATGTTTTAGATTGAAGTGTTCATCTGAGGATGATAAATAATAAGTTGCTCAGAACAATGGTCTTCACCATTCGTTGACCTGAAAACAACTCTAATATTATATCCATTTAATACTGCTGTTTATATTTTAGCAATTACGTAAATGAGCCTTGAAATGAAAGATAGAAATAGGATACCAATTTTTGAGCTTGCTTGAGGATTCTGGGAAGTACAGACTGGTTAGCATGAACTCCATACTGAGTAATTTTTTTAAGTTGTGAAATGAGTGGTACTATTAGGAGTGCCAATTTAAAAATAATAGTAAGAAGTCAGTGTGAATTTAAAGAAAAGTTATGCCTTACTATTAGAGCTTTACAACGCACTTGGATTTTATAAAGGTTTTGACAGGTTCTGTCAGCAAGACTTCTTATAGAAACAAAGTAATTTTAAGATGGAAAGGAAAATCTTTAGAGTAATGCTTATCAAGAACAGGAAATAGATATATTTTTGTTACTGCAAAGTGTCACTAGAGGAGTTTCATATAAATCTGCACGGATCTGTTCATGCAAGGATCTATTCATGAAATGGTCTGTAGTGCAGTGAATTCCAAGGAGTTAACAGAGTTATTCAGGGCAGCACTAATTGAATTACTGTGAAATCCTCATTCTCAAACAGGCAAGGTCTAGAAAAATCTCTCCAAGGAGTACTATCTTTTCCTATGGACTCTCTTCAGCTGTGTGTTTAGAAAGTAAAGAAATCACAGGGCTTCCTGATAGTGAGGTTTTCAGTGATTTTATTTTTTAATGTGGGTTTTTTTTTCCTTCTCCCTTCTATATTATATCTGAAGCTGTAGAGCACAGCAGAAATATATGGGACAGAGAAAAGAAAAGGCAGCAGGGTATGGTAAGAAGTGAGAAACTGAATGTGTAGAAAGCCAGCTTATGATGTTGATTTAGAGCAAAAATGGGATGAGAAGAGTGGACAGCTTCATCATTGGCTTTGTAACCGAAATGGATTCAACTTCATGCCTAGGAAATCCGTAATCCATGTTGGGGGCAGCTGTGAGGAAGGAAAGAATCTTTGTCCTAAAACATTTGCTGCTGCATGTGGCAGAAGACCTGATACTAAGGCAGATGAAACTTAGTGCTTCTGTTCTTAGGTTCTCACTCTTCTCTAAGAGCTGTTGTCTACTTATGTACATTGTTTAATATTTTAATGCTTTTAATGCCAAAGGTATTCCTGTCTGAGGAATAGTATAAACAAAAAATGGTTATGGTTAGGTTATTATTTTGACAACTTTATAAGAGAAGACAATTACTCATATCTTAATGTTTACATGTAGTTGCTTTGAAAAATTCTAAAATTAATGTTCTTTTAAACCTCTGTAATATCTTGTTTAAGATTAAATTATTTAAGTTACCGAGACCAGAGGATATGCAACACAGAGTTCAAAGAAAATTTAAGGATTAAATAATTCAAGTAACTGTTTATATTCATGGGTGCCTGGGGACTGAAATGGCAAATGTGTCATTCTGCATATTTATTGTCAGTGGAATTCAGGGACCTTTACAGACCTGTACTTTCAACAAATCTTTAGAGAAAACTAACAAAAAATTGTTACAAAGAGAAGAATTCGTGAGCATCAGGTAAATATGACCTGCAGTGAGTCCAGAACATTGCTTCTATAATGAGAAGTCCTGCCTGAAACCTTTTGTGCTTCTTAGAAAGATTAATAAATATGCAGGGAGAAGGGGATCTTACTGATAAAGTCTGCTTGATTTTCCAGAAGGGTTTAACAAGGCTTGTAGGTTTTTAAGGAAAGAAAACATAAGAGAAAGGCTCTTTCGCAGACAAATAATTAATTAAAAGATGGGAAATGGAGGGTAGAAATAAATATCTCTTTCAATAGAGCAAGGTTAGCAGCACAGTTTGGCTGAATTTCTGCTAGGAATTTTGCTGTTCAATGTATTCATATAGTGAAGATGGTACTATGGTAAAAAGGTGATTCTTGAGGTAAGAGAGTTTAGCAATGATAGTGTTGTGTGGACCAGTTAACATGAGAACAGACACTGAAGAACTGCAGTGTGATCTTAGGAGTTTGACTGCTTGGGCAATAAAATAGCAGAAAAAATTCCCAGTATATAAATACAGAGTGATGCAAAGGTCAATAGAGTGGATGATTGTCCAAACTTCATGCACAAGATAATGAGCTCTGAGCTGACCTTGATCCTTGAGGAGTTATCAGTGCTGGCTTCATTGAACGTATCAGGATCATTTCATTGAAAGTTCAGGATCATTCCAAAAGCCAATCTAAATTGTTAGAAATTATTAAGAAACTAATAGATAGCAAAAAAAGAAGAATCCTTACTCCGCGGTATAGGTTATGATTGATCCTGCTCCGTGCAGTTTGGTACCTCATTTCAAAGAGGTTGGTTACAATGGAATTGCAGATGGTTTAGAAAGACATCCTGGGAAGTATTATGTGTAACATGGCTTTACAGCTGAGTAGATCAGAACTCTTTAGCCAGAAAGAGACAACTTACAGAAGAATACACTTGAGGGGTATTTTGAACAGATTTGTAAGTGACATGGAATGAAGTAGATGTAGACTATTTGGAGGCAACTGTCTGGAAGCCAAGAGCCAGGTGACATTAAAGCTAGTTGGAGCCAGGTTCAAACACAAAATAAGCTGAATTCTTGTATAGTGAGAAGTAGATATGTGCAGCTCCTCATGAACATGATGTTGCAAATCCAGAAAGTTTATATAGTTTCATGGGAAACTAGAAAAAACTGAAAAGCAGATTGAGATAAATAAATCTAAATAAATAAAATATATCAGGCTAGAGAAATTGCTTGAGATGAAAATAATTCGAGTCGGGAGAATATTAGGGGAAGCGTAGGTAGCCTATATGCCTGCCTGTATGTGCATTTGGTCCCTGTTTTTTCAGAGCAAGGTGGGACTGAAAAGAATGAATGATAAACATCATCTTTCTTGTTATCACAAAGTTGTCTGCTGCTGCACACCCTGAGCACAAATGATGAGCTTACTGACCTGCTCTGACCATTGATTTGAAACAGTGTAGTTGTCTTTGGTTTTGTTGGCTCACTTGATAAAAACAGTACTAGTGAAAGTTGGATGTGAGTAAACCCTTTGGTCCTTCAAAGTTATATATATGAACATGTGGTTTTAAATATGGGTTCAGATCATGAATATCCCTTAGCTGATTTTGAGAGCTTTGCAATAGATCTTTAGAACTGGAGCAAGACCCTTCGTGTTCAGCAACAGTTGGATCACAATGCCAAGCGTGTATTAGACTAGATAAAACAAGACTGACTGCAGACTTCTTGTTGGTAAAGCAAGAAATTGTAACAATATAGAAGAATATTGTAATAAAAATAAGACATGAGCAAAAAAGTAAATCAGGAAAACTTTCATGTTCTGTTCCTTAGTTACTGGACTGAAACACCAGGATCTTGTAGGTTAAATGTTTTCTGATTTGCAAAATTGTCCACAGTTTTACTAGGACCCTTGGTCTAAAAATATATGTACAGGTATTTTTAAATAGATACTGCCTCATGGTTTATTTGCAAGATCATAGACTAGATGTGCTCAAAATCAGTGGATCACCAAAATTAAATGAAGTGTAGCATGAAGTCCTAAATAGATTGAAACATTAGCCAAACTTCCATACAACAGTGATTTTAATTGAACATACAGTATATTGATGACAGGAAGAAATTATCTAAAGCTACAATTTCATCTAAAAAAAATCGAATTAGTTCAATGTCAAGGCACTCTAAGTGACTCTGAAAGTTTCCTTAAAAACTCTCAAATACCAGCCACTTTTCCATTCTATCAGTAAAAGCATATATAGTTTTATACTTATTAACAGGATTAAATGAGTCAGACTTACCTTGACAAGAAATACTTTGTTGTCTAAAAACTTGCTTTTAATGTAATTGAAAGTAGTGTTGCTCATATTTTAAAAAATCCTAATAGTGTAAAACTGTCATGCTGGAAGAGGTGGGATGGAATTGCCAAGTGCAGATGCACATGTAAGAGTGATGCTGAACAATAAACCACATTCATATTTCTTTTCTATAGAAGGTGCATGGTGGTTTGGGTGAACTAATCCCTCAATTTTGCCAGCTATGTACGATAAATTATGCTAAAGGATTATTATTTATGGGAATGCTATGAAATTTTTTTAAACTATACTTGTATCTTTTTGTCATTTTAAAGACTTGAGGCCATAACTCTGTACTTTTAATTTTGTATTCAGTATGGGGAGTTAATCCCAGAATGGGGCTTTTTGGATGCAAAATCTGAATGCTTGTGTAGTAACAACAGCTGTCCCCTCACCATGTGGTGTCTTCCATTGCTTTACTGTAGAGATGAATTTTGGCCCAGTGTTTCAGTAATATTGGCTACACATGGTTTTAGGTGACAAAGCAGTATGTTTATGCATTCATTTGACTCTTGCAGTTACAGTTGGCTACAGATTAGAACAGGGAGAATACATTCACACCATGACCACCCTCGTAGCTGCTTGTAGTACTTGGATCACAGTAGGCGCTGTTGCATCTAAAGACACAATTAACTGTTGTTGAGGAATTGCAAATTCACAAAAGCTCTTTTACAGCTTTTGCTGTTGACAGTGGATTTGCTAAAAAAAAAAAGCTTTTCCAGAGGTTTTCCAAATTTATAAATGTTTTAGGTCTTCACATTCTGAAATTATTGTCAGCTTGAAATAAGATTAAGAAGTTGATGTTTTAATGTAGCTAATGAATTCTTATGCCCTGAATTAGCTGTGTAATTAACTACAGATCTACAGAATGATTGTAGTTTTGTCCGTTCTTTAGGAAGATAACCTTAAGAGTTCCGTAATATTTACAAGTGGTTAGTACATCTGTGAGCACAAATCAAAGCTTACAAAAGAGTCTGAAAATAAAACTTAGCAGAAAGCTTTCGACTTCTGTATATAACTGAAAAGATCATCTTGATTTCCATGTGTAATTGCTTAGATATGCTTTGGATATGGTAAGAGAGAATAGCTGTGAATGTAGCTGTGAATCTATTTTTAAAAACGCCACAAACAAAGCCCCCACCAAGTTTTAGTGCAAATTAAATAGAAAATTACAGTAGACTGCATATAAACCCTAATTTGGAAGTACAAAACTTGGCTGATTTTTAAACAAAAGGTTTTTAACCAGAACTCTTCAGAAGAATTCATTATTTAAATTAAAAAATTTTATAAGTAGAACATTAAGCACTGGAAATCTTTCTTTACAAAACTCTCTGAGAAATATTTTCATATAAAATACCTATATGGAGTATAATATAGTAAAGGTATAGAGTATATTGATTTGTTTAAACCAGTAAAAGTAATAAGGTTATTTTGCAATGTGGAGATTTTTCTTTATATTTATATTTTCTTCTGTAGGCCAGGGTGTAATTGTATAATGCATGCAATGTATGTGTGAGATCTCTCACATACACCCACATTACTTAAGCGTCTTGTGTTTGAATTATCAGAGATAAATAATTTTGTTCTTGTATTAAAAACTATGAATGTTTGAGGCTTTCAGCATTGAATAAAGGACTACATGGATCTAAACCAGGACGATTGATAAAATCCTTGCTACTATTGGCTATTATTTACTGTCTTTTAAGTGGCAGGTTGTATTTATGCCAATTTATCTGCTTCAGGGAACACTCTTGATAGCAGAACAAAGTGAATAAAAGTAGTTTGCTTTGCAAATGAATGCAAATGGTGAAGCCTTTCGGGAAGCCCTTTAACGGGAGCAATGCACTTTGATTATGAGTGAAGCTGCCATTTGGACATGGTGAAAAGAGCACGCTTGAACCATTGATTGGGGGAGACAGTAAAAAGTCAGGAAGGGCCCCGTTAAGCTTGCAGTGCGGCGGGCGGATGTCAGTGTGGTTAGAGCACAGTGGGAGAATGACAGGCAGGATTAGTGTCAGGGAGAAGCTTTGCTGTAGTTGTGGAGATGGTCCCTGGGGTCACTCACCTCTGACTGTTGTTCTGTGCTGATGGCTCTGTAATGCAAACCGCTTGATATGTGCCTGTTCATTATCGGAAATGGTGATTAGAAGAGGTATGTCATAAAGAATTCCTTAAAATAAATAAAATGGCAAACTACTGATGGTAACAAAGATTTGGCTCTGCAGTCGTTGCCAAAAATGCTGCAAATGTCAAAGTCGGTTACTGCGTTTTGCCTTCTGAGGCAACTACGATTTCATGCCTTAAACTGCTCTAATTGTGTGTTCTTTGCTTTGTTCACTTTTATTTGGCCGTTATGAAGACAGTCATTGTTAACAGCTTGGCATGTAGTTAGAGTAAAACATTTTTATATCTTTTGGTTATTGGATAGTAGAAGCATCCGGTCCGGTTTTGTGGCATAACTGCATTTTAAGGTGTGGGGAGGGTGTTGTTTAATAGTTCTGATAGAATATTAGAGTCAAGAGATTTCATTCCTGGTTCATGCTAGAATGCTAAAACACAGGATAGTAACAGTGACAAAAAGCTAAGATGACTGTTGTGTTTCATTTAGAGGGTTTTTTAATATGTGAGAATGGAGATATTTTCTGTGTCTTTGCTGAAAAAATATTACATAGGCAATTAAGTAAACGTTTAAAACTTCGTGTCTTAAACTGTGATTTAATCATGGAATCATTTAGGTTGGAAAAGGCCTTTCAGATCATTGACTCTAACCATTAATCCAGCACTATGAAGCCCACCACTGTGTCACATCCACATGGTCTTTTAAATACCTCCAGGGATGGTGGTTGCACCATTTCCCTGGGCAGCCAGTTACAATGCTTCAAAACCCTTTTGGTGAAGAAACTTCTCCTAATATGCAATCTACGGCTCCCAAACACAACTTGAGGCCATTTCCTCTTGCCCTAGATCTTATTACCTGGGAAAGAGGCCAGTTCCCACCTTGCCACAACCTCCTACCTCAGGTAGTTGTAGAGAGCAATAAGATCTCCTGTGAGCTTCCTTTTCTCCAGGCTAAACACCCCCAGCTCCCTCAGCTGCTCCTCATCAGACTCATGCTCCAGACCCTTCCCCAGCTCCATTGCCCTTCTCTGGACATGCTCCAGCACCTCAATGTACTTCCTGAATTGAGGGGCCTAGAACTGGACCCAGGATTCAAGGTGTGGCCTCCCCAGTGCTGAGGACAGGTTGATGATCACTGTCTTGGTCCTGCTGGCCACTCTGCTGCTGATCCAGACCAGGAGGCCATTGGCCACCTGGGCACTCCCTGGCTCATGTTCAGGTGCTGGTGACCAGCACCCCCAGGTCCTTTTCCATCTTGCATCTTTCCAGCCACTGTGTCCCCAGCCTGTAGCTGCAGGGGTTGTTGTGACCCAAGGGCAGGACCAGGCACAGGCACTTGGCCGTGTTGAACCTCAGAGCTCTGGCCTGTTCCCATCAATGCAGCCTGTCCAGATCTCCCTGCAGAGCCTTCCTGCCCTCCAGCAGATCAACACTCCCACCCAACTCAGTGTGTCTGCAAAGGGACTGAGGGTGCCCTCGATCCCCTCAGGTGGATCATTGATAAAGATATTAAACAGAACTGGTCCCAGTGCTGAGCCCTGGGGGACAGCACTGGTGAGTGACCACCAGCTGGATGTAATTCCATTCACCAACACCCTCTGGGCCCAGCCATCCCAACAGTTTCCTCCCCATCCAACAGATCACCCAGCCAATCCATGAGCAGCCAGTTTCTGCAGGAGATGCTGTGGGAAATGGTGTCAAAGGCTTTACTGAAGTCCAGGTAGACACATCCACAGCCTTTCACTCATCCACTAAGAAGGTCACCCTGTCTCAGAAGGAGATCAGGTCAGTCAAGCAGGACCTGCCTTTCACAAACCTGTGCTGGCTGGGCCTGATCCCCTGGTTGTCCTGCATGTGCCATGTGATGGCACTCAAGAGGATCTGTGCCATGACCTACCCTGGCACAGAGGTCAGACTGACAGACCTGTAGCTCCCTGGATCTTCCTTCTTGCCCTTCCTGTAGATGGGAATTGCATTTGGAAACCTGTGAACTGGGACCTCCCCAGTCGGCTGAGTGTGCTGGTAAATGTAAAGTACTCAATGAGCACTTCAGCCAGCTCTGTCTGTTGCCTTGGATGGATCCCATCTAGCCCCATGGACTTGTGTGTGTCAGGTCACTGACCATTTCTGCTTGGATTATGGGGGCTTCATTGTGCTCTGTCTTCCAGGTCAGAGACTGGGTACCTGGAGACCAACAGATCTTTCCATTAAAGCCTGAGGCAAAGGAGAGGTATGAAATACCTCATCCTGTGTCATTGTGTTTCTGCTTGCATCTGGTAAAGGATGGAGATTCTCTTTAGCCCTCGTTTTGTTGCTTATGGATTTGCAGAAACATTTTCTGTTGTCTCTTATGGCAGTAGTCAGATTAAGTTCTCATTGGACTTGGCCCCATCTAATTTTTGCATAACCCTATAATCTATAAAAAGTATTGTTGATTATTATCTTTACTGCGTTTTATAGTGTTGTGTTATGTATGTTGAATTAAAGTTAATAGAAATTAAATGTGTTAGTCTGCATAATAGACAAAGTGCAAATTTTGAGTTCAGATTTTTAGTATCTTACTGTGGGTCTGTTGTTTTTATCCATTTTCAGCAACAAGACAGAGAGAAAATACCCTGATTTTTTCCCCCATTATTAGATTAATTTGTTTAAAGATTTTTTTTTTTCCAGTATATTACCTTGCAAATAAATGTCCAATATTCCAGTGTAATGAATGTTTTACAAATGTTTTACAGGCACCTGAATGGACAGAGGAGGACCTGAGCCAGCTGACAAGAAGTATGGTTAAGTTCCCAGGGGGGACCCCCGGTCGATGGGAAAAGATTGCTCACGAATTGGGTCGATCAGTGGCAGATGTGAGTTCACTCAGATTTGCATTGTGTAGAGGATGACAAACCAGAACAAGACAGGCAGTGTAGAAGGCAGACATATATGGGGGCTGACATTGTCTTTTGAGAGAAGCTACAATCCTTTTAGGACCTGGAAGTGAACCATTAACTAACTATGCAAGAAGCAGATGTCAGCCAGTCTCTCCCTCCACAATTAACAGCTGTAACTGATCAGCTGGATGGAGGATTCTGGTGCTTACAAACTTCAGCTACTGTAACCCAATAACAGGAAAACAATGTGTTGCAGGTTTTGTAGCAACCTCCTTTCACTGCAAGTGAATGTTTGTGTGACTTGGTTAAAGATTACATTTCTGTTTCAAGCCAGTCCTTAAAAAATGCATATGAGCTAATGGTGTTTAGACAGGTGTTTTCCATTAATTAAGCAGAAATACCTTTATAAATTTAAAAACAAGTAATGTGTGTGATCCTATTTCAGTGCCTTTTTCAGTATTAGAGCATGTTTAAAAATTGTATTATGTAAAATAATTAATGTCCGTGTTAAGTCATATTTTATAGTATTGTACCAGATATCAAAGCAAGCTTTTACTTATGGTTTTTAAGTGTTATGATCTTAAAACCCTTGGGGGCTAGGCTGTAAAAGACTTTTCCTTTTCAAGCAATAGATCACTAGAACATGATGTAGTGTCTGCTGAGGACCATTTGAAAGCCCTTTCAGCTGACCCTATTTTATAGGCTCTTTAGGGGTTAATGAGAATAATGTTTAAATCTGTTCATGTACATTTTGAGATTAGATGTTCTTTATTTATCATAGTTCAGGAATTATCTTAAATAATGGGAAGCAAAGCCACTGACTTCAGTGAAATATTATACCCTTCTGGGAAATTTGTGTACTTCTTAAACTTTTTTTTATTATTAATATAATCACAATAAGATATTTTTAGAACTTATTTTTAAAGTTTTAATGCATCTTTACTGTTCTGATACATAAACTAAAGAATAAGTCTTTTGCACTAATTTTAGAACAATACATTATTTGCAAAATAGTGTATGTAAGCAAGAAGTTACTAACCTGTTAATCAAATTAAATTAAGGTTTTTAAGGTTTATTGTGTTCAGTATTGATTATTATATTTCTTGAAGAATTCACTACTGAACTGGAGTAATTTTATTTAAAAATGCTGCATTTTACTGATATAAACAGCAAAAATATTTCACATGTGTTGGTAGCATAGAGTGTTCATGGCAAAGAGGTTTTGAGATTGGTTTGGAAAACCTGATTATCTTGATACAGATAATACAGAGATGTGGAATGGTTCTACACACATCCATCACAACACTAACACTATCTTCAGATTGCCTTTTGCACCCCCTGTCTGCTTTATTCCTTGACTTGGGTGTAAAAACATTCTTTATTACGAATCCTTTGCATAATATATTTGGCCATTGTACTTGCACACATCCAGTAATGGAAAGAAAAAAACAAAGCTCACTTGTTTCTTCCATTAGATGAGAGGTACACAGCAACTTGCTGTTTTGCTATGGTGAGTAGGAAAGAGAAATTAAAGAAATGTGATTGTTCTAAGAGCTGTCATTTCCTTATATGAAAAAAGGAATTGCCAGGATTTTTATGTGTGGAGAAAGGTCTGAGTGTAATCCTTTTTACTTCCAGTAACCTCCAACTATATGATTAATGTAAGTGTTCTCCACTCAAGTTTTTATGTCTCTAAAAATTTTCACCTCCTGCTAATGCTAGGTCCTTTCCTGACAGAAACTAATTATTAGAGTTTCTGCTACTTTTATCATTTCATTTCACAGAATTGCAGCAATTAGGTGTTACAAGGAAACGAAAAGAATGTTTTACAAAATGAATGTTTTAAACAAAAGTTTCGTGGGGACTTCTTTGGGTCTCAGGCTGTTACTACATCAGTACTAGAAATGGTAAAACTGGAACCTACTTCAGATATATCCATTCAGTAAGATTTCAGTATTCAATAGGATGTACAACTTATCCTTGTTTCTTGAAGATAACATAGAATCTAAATTAACAGCAAGGATTCTTATTTTGTTTGGGCATCACCATAATTGGATAAGAAATGTTATGGTAAAGCTGCAGGAGAAACTTCTGGGTTGTTAAACGTTGTGTGCAGTAGAGAAGGTGTTTGCATGTGCAGGCAGCATTTGCTGCCCAAACAGCTGTTCCCAGTTTCTGCTGGGAGCAGTGCAAGGAGATAAGTTTGGTGTACAAGGTGCTGCTGTGAAACAGCTTGTGTAGCAGAGGTTGGGAATGCCTTGCTTACAGCTGGCTTAATAGGAGTCAAGCCAGAGGGGGTTTGAAGTATGTATTACCTAGCAAATGCACTAGATCTTAAAAAAGAAAAACATTCAAGGGCAAATTTGAATTTGTTTTTCTAATGTTTTCTAGTATAGGAAATACTTTTTAAAAACTTGAGATCAGTGTCTGCTTCTTTTGTCTCCTGCAATTCATCAAGAGCAGTAAGGCTTGGTTTTCCTTTCACAGTTAGAGAATTATCATAGAAAGGATTGATAAGGTACGATGTGCTTGTTTCTGACTAATTTTATGCATTCAAACCTTATTTAATAGCAGATTAGCTAAATAGGTATTAATAAAAATAGCTCAGGGTAATCCAATCCAAAATGCTATCTCCATTGTTGCTTCTGTCTCAAAGCTTTCTTCCTCAGAAAAAAAAAGTTAGAAAAAAAATCTCAAAACTTTTCAAAGAATAAACTGAAACCATTCATATGTGTCAGAAGAGCATCAGTGAAATTCACTCCCTCTAACCACCCCAAAGAAATTCTCTTCTGTCTTAAATTTCTTCTTTTTTTAAAGAAATTAATTCCTACTATGTTCAACTGTTTCCACTTGCAATTTTTAAGCAGTGTGAAGCAGCGACTTGAGGAGAGTGTTTTTGACTTTTTTGAACCTTTTGGCTTCATGGTGTTGTTTTAACTTACTACATCCTTAGTTTGTGTCTAGTCTTCAGTATTGCACTTAAACATGTGGTTTGATAGAGTCCAGATGAGAATAATAGCTTCCTAAAATGTTATCTGCAAGGGAAGATTGTGAAGGAATTAATGTTGTTGAACTGAAAAAAGAACCCAAACAACCCGAACTGAGAATGTAAGTATTCAGCTACATAAGAAGAAAACCCTAATGAGGAAGGGCCTTGTCCACTGTATTAGTTTTACAGGGAAGAAGTTATTGCCTCAAATTGAATCAGAGGTTGCAGCATTAGACACTGAGGGGTGAAGAGTTACAATGAAGATGATAAGGTGGTGGAATAAACTGCTGTGGAGTCTCCGTATTTGTGGGCCTTTAAGAACAGGTTGCACAAACATCGGCAAGACACAACATCAATGTAGTGGTTCTGCCTGAGGTTAGGTCCTTTTCTTCAAATGGTCTGTGATTACACTAGCAAGTGCAAGCTATCTAGCAGGAAAAGGGGAGGAAACAAAACCTTCTCTACAATTGGAAGCATGTGTGAATTCACTTTTGAAAATGTAGAATTAAAGCCAGATAGTCACCATAGTTGGTCAGTAATCACTGCATATACCTTAGCTTGGCTTCTTAAATTCAATAATTCCTAATAAAATGTTCCTTCAGCTTTTTTCTTGTCTACTGCTATTCAAGTTGGTGTTTTGTAGACATTTAAGTTTGTTAATTATTATTTCCCAAAACGCAGCCCAAATAAGGATTATTGTAAGGCCCATTATGTGGGTATGTCTGCCAGATTCCCTATCCAAACAAGTACATCCACCCAGTGTGATGCAGGCTACTGGGAAAGTGCCAGCCAAAATCCAGCAATAAATAGCTACATCCATGCTGTAGTGCCCCTGAGCTCATTCAGCTCTACTGTTTCTATTTATGCTGCCTCATATGATACCAGCATAAATATCTTTGCAGCATATTCCTGTGCTTTTCACCTCAGAGCTAGGGTAGGCTTGTGGCCTGTAAGAAGGGTTACTACTTTAACTTCTGTCATGGTAAATGTAGGACATGTTTATCTTGTCTCTCTTTGGGAAGACATCTTTTAGCAGCCAATAAATAATCAACCCAAAATAGATGAGGTTAAGTTGTGCTCACTTTATCAGTATGTTTAATTATTTAAATTATTTAAATTTCTAATTGTCACTTTATTATGTGCATGTAGGGAATTTAGCAATCCTTTCCTGTAAAAGATGGTTTTCAGCTGGCTTAGTATAATGAAATCTTATTGCTTTCACAACTGAAAGCTTCTACAGCTTTTTAAGCCATTTTTATTGCAATTGGCTGGTATTGTAAATTAGGTTTTCAAGTATTTTGATTATGAAAGGGAAATGGAGTTCAGTTAACTCTAATCAGGATTCCTGCCTGCTGACCTGGTTACCTGTACCACTGCTCTCTGTCATCCTCCAAACATCTGTTCTTTGACCCATTTTCCTTGCTGAATTTGTTGCTCCAGGGTTAGTTCTCATTCCTGTCTGCCAATACTTAAGGAAATAATTGACCTTTTAAAACAAAATAAAAAAGTTATGTTTGAATTTCCTAAGCACTGTGAACGCTCTACAACGTAGCATAAATAATGAGTAGAATGGACTTGCAATACTACTATTTCTGCAAAAATTATATTGTTTGATTTGAAAAATGCTAAGCCTTATGAAGATTTATAATAATGATTGTCAGCTTTTGCTGAATTCAAAAATTGAGAAAAAGCACTTAGATGTGAAGTTATAGAAGTTTATTGTACTTGACAATAGCAACCTTTATAGATAAAAAGTTTAAAAAAAATATTTGCTGAAAGGCATAAATTAATTTCAGTAACTACAAAGGACATTCAAATTGTAAAAATAACAGAGGAAGTAAAAGCTGCCTGGCATGCCAAACAGACTTTAATGTGATTATTAGGTACAGGTTTTTTAAATTAAAGCCAAAGAGATCTCAGATTTCATACTTGTGAAGTAATATCATTCACTTGTCTTACAGGATTTAAACTGATTCTGTTTGCTCCTGTAGTCACTAATCTCATGCATTTGTGTTGCAAAAACAGACTGATTGGGATTTGCTGCTTGTATAGAAGAACTCCAAGGTAGACAGCAAAACAATAGCCAGGTGGCAGACATTGTGAATTACCATAAAACCTGAAAACATAAGGTTTGGTGGGGGGTGGGTGTTTATTTTGTGGTATCTCCTGTATGCCTAAGCAACAGTTTCAGCCTGTAAGTCTGACTGTGTGAGTTCATACTCATCGTACTTTATATGCCACTGTAAAATAGATTTCTTTTTTTTTGACAAATGCAAGCTCATTACTTTTCCAGCAGGGGAACATCTATATGAGAAATGGTCCATATGTAAGAGCTCATGAATTGATTAGGTCTTTTGCTTCTGTTTTCCCAAGACTGTTTTACATTTCATTTTGTGTACTGTGTCTGTGTTAACTCAGTTACAATGCAATCCAGTTGTGGACATTCACCCTTAGCAGTTTGCATATATTTATGTAATCAGTAGTTCTCCCAGTTACTTACTGAAATATAAAGACCTAGATCGAGGTCCAAGAGAGGTTATGAATATCTAAGATGGGGTTAGATCATATGTGAGTCATGTAGATCCCTCAATCTGAGAGTGAAGTCTTCAAAACACCTGTCTAATCCCACAGACACACCAGAGTGACTCTGTTGATACCTGGGTGCAGGACAAGCTGGTTGCTGTTCACAGCACTCTCACTGTACAGTTTTATTCTGTGCACTCCTACAGTTGCCCCTGCCATTTTTACAGGATTGGGCAGTATAATGCCCCTTGTAAACAAAACAGATTTTTGTCTCATAAAACATGACCAGAATATTTTTCTTACTTAAAGGAAAGGTTTTTTTATACAGAAGACAGTTAGACAGCAATTTTTGGTCCAGATATATGGCTTGTGAAGGGGTTAAGCCAGTGATGCTGCAACTTTTTATAGTGTGGCTTAAATGAATGTAATGTCTCACAAAGCTCACGCTGAGCTGGGTTTGAATTTTGTTACAGAATTCAAACTTCTGACTGTCAAGAAAGGTAATGCATTTTGCATCATCAGTAACAAAATAAGATGTCCAAGTAGTTGTTGCAGTGGGCATTTGAGCCAAACTCCTCTCCTGCATGAGTGCCCATAGGATAGAGCTGAAGACTATCTCACGGATTTTAACTGACAAAAAACAAGCACAGTGTGAAGTCTCCGGCATTATCACAAGTCTAATTGTGAAGTTCTTCCTCTTGTGTCCTCAAAAAAGGAGCAATTCTTTTGCTGCTTTAAATTAACTGTTTGGGGACTTAAACTGGAGAAAGTTCTACATCTGGCGATTTAGGCCTTTTTTGCTTTTTTGCAGGCCACATCCTAAACTGCCTCATAATTAAACTCACAGTTGTTTTGGGGATTTCTGTTGCTGTGGCAAAGTTCAGAATCACACATGGTTTCAGAGTCCATAAGCATAAGAAAACTGTATTGTTGCTGGCTGCAACTGGTGGTTCTAAGCAAATTCAGTTAAAGTCATAACAGGTTTTGTAGTTCTTTCAAGAATGTTGTCCTTAAAATACTCATTTGCTGTGTTAATATCAAATTCAACTTACACAGTGGCTAAAGATTACCAACTTTTGGGAGAGTTTATAACACTCTACTAAACTGTTACAAGCAGTGCCAAAACAAAGGTACATCTGATTTGAAATACTTATTTCAAGTGGTCTTGTAAGTTGCAAATGAGGATACTTGGAAAAATGGAGAATGTTTTGGCTCAATGCCTCAGTATTTGAAGTTTCCCCAATCTGGTAAAACTGAACGATCATTTTAGCAGCTCTTCTAGTCTCTAAAAGGGAAGGCAGTGTATAAAGCAACAAATTCTGAGTCATGGAAATAAAATAATGGGTCGTTATTGTTGTCTGACGTGTGTCAAACAGTGCTTGATACAGTTTGTGACTGATATGAAAAACGCTGTTTAGATCTAGATAGGAAGAAAATTCAGTGCAGCAGGTAGTATTTTGGTTATAAGGTGAGAACTTTAAACTTGGCAAGTTATTTTTATGTGGTTCTGGACAGTTAGATCTGTAAAAACTGGGAAGGCATTAAAATCCTTCTGTATCTGTCTTTCCCTTGTAAGAAAAAATGTGATTACAACTCAAATTAGCCTCAAAGATTCAAGAAATTCCTCATTGCTTCATAATAACCTGAACTACTCACAGGCTGTCTTCACATTATTTTTTTCCATAATTCCATGGATTATGGAAATTTTTCATGACATAACTAGATGGAGAGCATGCAGGAAGATAACTGGGTGAACAGAAGATTGCTACTAGGAGAGTAAATTTCTGATAGTTAATGCTGAGAAACCATGACATGTTTAGTAAATAATTAGAGAACTTCTGCTCAGGAAGGTGCTGAGAGTAATAAAAAAAGTTACCAGACCCTCCAGTGTTCAGTTGCACCATAATGTCATCCTTCTTTGCCAGAAGTTTATATACATTTGGAAAGCCAAGTGACATAGATTTTCTTCCTCTACAAATCCCACATTATTTTCTTAAAATATCATTAGAACCCAAGAGGTTTGTTCTTCTGTGACTATCTGTTGCAATCCTAATCAAAATATTGTCCTAGAGAAGGAAGGTAGGTTGTTGCCCACAGAAAGTTCCCAGGAGACAGACAATGGTGAAGGTTTCAGTGGCACATTGGCGTGTGCCCTGCAGAGCTGGGCTGGGGGTGGTGCTGGAGGGCTCAGCTCAGAGCTGGGTGGCTGCTGCTCTGAGAATGGGGAATTGCTCTTCATCTTCTGCAAAAGGGTTCTGTCTCTCTTTAGCAGCAGTAGGATCACTGTACCTGACTTTACAGGGTTTTCCCTCTAGGTCTGTCACAATTCTGTGCTTTTTTATGTCTCCCTTCCCTGCAGGGTGAAAAGTACCCTCTCGTTCATGTGATAGCAAAATTTGCTTTTGCCTGTGCATCTGAGAGATTTTTAAGCTGATTCTGAACATTTTTTTTCCTGTATGTGACTGAAGTATCAGTTGTCCCATCTGAAAGAGGTGACAGGTGTCCAGGGTAATAAGAGATTTAACATCTGGATGGTCATGATGAGGAATGTTTTTACTGCTAGGTGTCTTGTTAAGTAGCAACTAGTCTTTGTGATCTGGACTAATTGTTAGCAGTACAGGAGGAAACCAGCTCTGTCTGGCTTTCATCACATAAAATCATTCCACTAATCCCACTTGCTTTCGATAGAATCTTTTTATAGCTGAAGAGCTATTGAAACTGAGTTCAGAAGGGAGTTCTCAGAAGCAAATTGTTCCTGTGTTTCTTTCTGTAGGTCCCATAGTAAGACAGTTTGATTTCTACTTCAGCAATTTGATTGCTTCTATCCAGGGGGTTTTTTGTGTCATCTTTATCTGTCTAAGGAAATCTGTTTCACTGTGCATAGTATTACCTGACTTTATTTGTGACTTCTGTTATCCCTGGTGGACTACAACATTTAAAGTTGATTCCTATAAAATGATGCAGTATGTCTGTTCAGCAGTACAAATACTTGTAGGAATATGAGATCTTCTGTCTTGTGTTTTAAATCAATTTCACAGTCTTGTTCCTTATTTTTTAAGGTGTCCCCAGACCCAGGATTTCTTAAGGTGGTTGGCTAATACTCTGGTGAAAGCTGTTGTCAATAACAGCAGGCTTTTAGCACACCTTCTCACAGTCAGGATAAAACTCGTAATTTAATATCCATGAAAACTGTAATTTTAAAGCACTATGCAGGAACAAATAGTAATAATAACTACAAGAGAGTATTCTACTACTGCTTCATAATTTGAACAAGTTTTTCCAAGTATGTTATCTGTTAACTAATGAAAAAGTAATAATATCATGTAAGCAAGCTATGATAAGTAACTGAGTAGAAAAAGCAATGAAGCAACTTATGTTGCATAACTTTGTGAATTTTTTATAAATCTAGCACTAGCTAGTAAATAACATTATTCACCCCTGGAGAGGAAATTTAAATTGATATTAAGGATGTCAAAAAGCATGGAGGAACAGGCAACAGAAGAGTCTGCAGATTTGAGTGGCAAGAACAATGATTGAACTCAAACAGATCAAATTGAAATACAGTTTCATATGTTCCATAGGCTGGATTCCTAATAATCCTCAGCAGTTTAATTCTGACATGTTAACAATTCTTGCCCTTGCCCAATTCTTGTGTCAGCATCTGGAATGGCAATGACAGTTGAGGCTGATGGGCACATAAATCTGAAGCGTAAATAAGTGGTACCTGAACTCTAAGTGAGCAGAGCTGGAGTAAACATGAACTGTACATAGCACCTGGAAAAGGACTTGCAAACATCCATATGAAGACAAAAGCTGACAAAAATAATAATAGACAAATAATCTTCCCCTGTAAGCTGTGAATGATGTGAGTAAAGCTGTGGGAAGCTTGGTGAGTTGTCAAACCTATGTCAACTGAAGGTGCTTGTTCAATGTTTGAAATAGTAGATTTTCAGTATCTAAACCATACACACAGTTGTTATTTCCAGCTTACCTGGTGAATGTTCAAATTGAAAGTCCATCAAAATATGAGTAGATATCATAAAACCTTCAAAAGATAAAGTCTTGGAAATATTAGATGTGATGAATGGAGTAACTTACTACAAATGTTACATCTGGGGTCACCAAGCTATAATGACTGAAGTTGGCCAACATAAGAAAACCTATGGTTTTTGCATGTGAGGTGAACTGTGAAATGCAGTCAGGATCTGGGAAGAAGCCAAATCCTTCACTGTTCAAATGGAGAGGGATGGTTTAGATTCCAGACCAATTAGATATAATATACAGCAAAATTTAGATCTCTTTATGGGATACATACACTAACCTAATTTGGGGATACCTCTCCTGTAAAGGAAACTGGAATCCTGCTGATTTGCACCACTTCCAAAGCAATGTTTGTGTTGTATGTGTTGTCTCAGCTTGAAAGATAAAATGATAATTGCTGACCTGAAAACATCAGAGGCTCAACAGAGAGAAAACTGAACTCAGCTGGCACTGAGGCAGCAGCTCATGGTACCTGCCTTTGCTGGCAATTTATTCGGCTCTATTTTATTCAGGGAATCTTTTCTGGTCTCTTTTTCTTGCCTTTGTGTCCTTATATAGGCTGTAAATCTCTGAAAGACTTACTTTAAAGTTAGCAAAACGGTTTAGAGACAGTTTTCTGGAATACACAAAGATAGATAGGACCTTGTCATATATACAATGAATCCACTGTGTCATTGCAGGAAGCTCTAAAAGCTACTTGTTTGCATGGTAAATTCTTCTTCTCTTGAAAATAATCTATTATAATCCAGTTTATATAACATGATTTCTATTTAAGAGATGCATAGCAGGACACCACTAAGGATCCATTCTGTTCAGCAGTCAAGAATGGTTTCTGTTCCTCTCAGCCTTTTAAATTAGTACTGTAGAGACGCTGCTAAAGATGGAACACAAACATTTTAATTTTGATTATTTTAGAATATAAATTCTTTAAGGAAGGCAATTTCTGTTAATGGATCATGTGTTTCAAGGAAGATCCATTCTGTTGTTTCAAAATTGGGATCACAGAGATCCCAGAACTGTTAGTGCCACTTAAAATTATCTGTTCATATTACGGTATTCTGAGATTTTTTTTCAAGCAATTAAAACTTTATCATACTGCAGCAGTAGAAACTGGAGTTTTCTGTGCCAGATGTCTACCTCTGGATAAAGGTTTTGGTTAATTAGAGTTGGGACTTCATTGTTCACAGAGTTTTCATATGAACTTAATCATCCCAGAAAATGAAGCTTAATTTGTAGAGAAAATAGACCACTTTGCCTTCTTAAGTCTTGCTGTCATTTCCTTAAGGAGATGCCTATTTTTACAGTGAACTGCTGCAATTTCATGGGCGGAAAGGTGGGTGGGAGGAACCAAACAGACCAGACTAGAAGCAGATGGTACCACGGTATTTTAACTATTGAAGTACTCACTTATGAATCTTGTCACAGAACAAAAATCTTAAATCTTAATATTTAATTCTTCTCACAGCAAATGGCTTTACAACCCTCTGGCAGGTCTGCTCTCTAGTGCTGCTCTGAGTAGGGAATAATTGTTATTATTAACATTAAGTAGCTAAAACAGCAGAAGTCTGTGCTGTGGCTCAGGAGGCCTAAATGACTCCTATTGTGGGTAAAGCCCACACAGAGGACTCCTGACTTTTTAAGTGGTGTATTTTTTATTTTTGCTCTGGGCAGCACACTAACACACACCTTACACTAAATGGATCTGAAGTCCCAGGTTCAGAGAGCTAGGAACACGTGGTATCCATCCCATGTAGTATCAGGTTTGATTCAGTGTGTTGTCTGTTCACATTTTCAGTTTGATTTGTGTAGTTCAGAGTACTTGATTTCAATTTCTAGCTTTTTAATAAAGTCCTCACATTCAAAAAGGAAAAAAAGGAAAGAAATTGATATCTAGTATTCAAAAAACATTTTCAGTATTTAAAAAGATAGCAGAATTCTTTGAATACTTCATTTTAATATGCTTTTTTGTGGTACCTGAATTTGGGACTATAGGCCACTACCTAAAAGGAGCTGCCAGAGAGCTGGAGAGGGACATTTTACAAGTGCTGGTAGTGATAGGACGAGGGGCAATGGCTTTAAACTGACAGGAAGTGGATTTAGATGAGATATTAGGAGGAATTTTTTTTTTACTGTGAGGGTGGTGGGCACTGGAAAAGGTTGCCCAGAGAAGTCATGGATGCCCCATCCCTGAAAGTGTTCAAGGCCTGGTTGGTCCAGTGCAAGTTATCTCCATGGCAGGAGGGTTGGAACCAGATGATCCTTAAGGTCCCCTTCAACCCAAGCCATTCTATAATTCTGTGGTCATTTTACATAAGAAAGATGCTAAGCAATTAAAGAATCTTGAGTGAAGCCTGTCTTGTTATTTGTGGTGAGGTCTAGAGATTTGGGATGAGGAAGCTCCTTGTTCTGGGTTGGGAGAAAGTCTGTTTGTTTGCTTACAAACAGAACAAATTTTGAAACAATCTCTTTTTAATTTAAAAAAACCCAAAAATTCTAAATCTAGTGTTATTTTTCTCCCAGGACAGAGATTTCAATATACACGGAGAGGTTGAATCAGGCAGCACTTTATCCTTTGGACTATCAATAATAACTTTTTTGCTGCAGTACCAGGACTTAAGTGTTTGCTGATCTTTGGCAGTCAAACTGTTACCTTTCGTTTGGGAACTGAATGCCTGTCCACTCATGTGCTTCATCATCTGGACCTGTGTGGGTTATTTTGTTCTTTTGTTCTGTATTGAGAAACTAATATATAGAAGATAACTCACTTGGTTCTTTTTCCCCTATCCTTGTTGTATTTTTAGGCCAGAAAATTAGGGCTTAGCAGGGAAAGAAAATAAAACTTTAGTATCAACTGTGTTGTATTATGGTGCTAGTAATAGAAGTGTGTTGCATCACTTATAGTATTTGATTAAGCTAAGAATGGTTTAGAAAGAACAAAATCTAGAAGGTTACTTTAAGCCAGTTTGGGCTCCACATATGAGCAAAGGCAGCCAAAGAACAAAAGCCTCAGTATATTTAATGTGTGCTCAGTGTAGGTGTTTTGTGGTAAGCTAATAATGAATTCTTCAACAAATTTTTAATAGTCCTTCATTTTTGTTGTTTTCATGCAGGTTACCCTGAAAGCCAAACAGGTGAAGGATTCTGTTACACATACACCAGGTGTGTGCTTATGAAAATCACTGAGTTGGAGTGATAGCTGTGCCTTTCAGAGTCTGCTCTGCAGAGAGATTTTTGCAACCTTTCCTTACTTTGAGAAAAGAGAAGAACTACTGGGTATTCTGAGGGAACATGTCCCTTTAGCTACATCCTCCAGGGCTTTCTTATTCTGTTTATTGTGGGGTTTGGTCATTTGTTCAGGCTGCTCTCTTTGTTTATATTAGTGTGGGAATTTAGTAGCACTTCACATATATCAGATAAGCTCCTAATTGGCAAAGTTCATCACAGTGAATACCTTGATTTCTCAGGTATTTTTTTTCTTAAGTTGTCAGTCCAGAAGAGCTTTTTGTCCGCTCTGAACTGTTCTGAGAACCTTTAGTTTGTGGGCAGTTTCCTGCTTGTTTGTGGGCTGTTTTACTTTTTCAGAAGTATAACAACAGTGCTTCTAACAGGTATCATTAGGCTCTCTGAGCTTAAAACGCTGGCCCACAATTCCAAAAATTTCAAAGTCAACATGAATCTGCCGGATCACATAATCACCCAGCGAGAAAGGGAGGAGGAAATGGAGGAGGAAGGGAACTACAATCTTATACCAGAGCAGATGGATGTCCAGACAGATCCAAAGGAGACCATTGCAAGTGAAACTAGACACCGCAGACGAAAAATTTTCAAAGCACCTGAAATGGCTCTGCTGGCAATAAAAGAGGCACCAGAAGAGAAGGGCAGAGGGAGACGTCAGAAAGATTTTGATAACACTGAGCAAGAGGAAGAGAGTGATGATGAAAGCAGAAGAAGGGAGAAAAACCGTGCACCAGAACTGTGGACTCAAAATCAACAGAAACTTCTTGAAATGGCCTTGCAGCAGTATCCAAAGGGAACATCGGATCGCTGGGATAAAATAGCAAAATGTGTTCCTGGAAAAAGCAAGGTATGACTTGTTTTGACTGGACCATAGTATAAATTGAGGGGAAATATATTTGCTACCAATTTATGATTACCTTAACAATGAAGGTCCATACAGAAAGGTGAGGCCTTTACTCGGTCTCTCAGTCCTGACTCAGGTGACCTAAAGAGCGTTACTGTCATGTTTGTTGCTTTATTTCAAACATTTTTTCAATTATTTCAGCTTGTTTGATCTAATACAGAAAATATTGAAATAACTCCTGTTTCAATTAAAATACCTACCTCTCCTCTGCCTTTGAGATCTTCACTTGCAGGACAAATTAGAATTTAAACCAAATTTTGATTTCAAAGTTAGTAACAAAACGTTGATGAGCTGCTTTGCTCACACTTTCACAATACCTTTTTCAACCCATCTCAATGAACAAACAAAGTAATCCATCTGCAAGTGTTAAATGCTCAATAATCAATCTGATGTTCTTTTTGTAACTATAATAATATTTTTAAAATAGCATTCATTGTCATTGATATAGATGGTCTGTGCTAGATCTCCTAATAGTTGTGATAGCTTAGTTTGCTTGCTTCAGCCACTGTAGCTGCAGAAAAGCCCTGGATTATTTGTGCCAAACACAGCGAGGGAGCAGGAAGTGTGGTGGGGAAGGATTTGGGTGTTTCTCTGGCTCTGAAGCTGTTCTGCAGTCTCTGGTGTCAGCAGGTGCTGTGTGAGTGACCTTGAAGGCTCAGCTTAACCTGCCTGCAGTGTGGCTCACACCAGAGTAACTGTGTTAAATAGATACTGCAATACAGCTCTTCAATAATTGCTTTTGCAGTCATTGTCAAGAAGTACTGGGCAAATGTTTCTTGGGTTTGTGTGCTCTTCAAACAGATAAATGAGCACTAAGAAATGTAAATTGCAAGTTCATTTTTCTAATCCCGTCTTCACTAGATGTAGATTCCCCTTCTGAAATTCAGTGTGCAACTTTAAAACTACAAGAAAACAACCAACCAACCAACCAAGAAAAAACCCAACAAAAAACCCACAACAAAAAACCCAGGCACAAACAACCAAAAAACCACAACCCCCAGAACCCAACTCTTTCTAGAATAAAGTAGCATGTCTAGAGTTAAAGCAGTACTAAAATATCAACCTTTGAATAACACTTTTGTGTTTCCTTCCAGGAGGAGTGTATAGCAAGATACAAGTTGCTTGTTGAACTGGTACAAAAGAAAAAAATGGCTAAAAGCTGAATGTTGTGAGCAAGAAGATATGTAGCTCATCTTTGTCAAAATGGGGTTTTAAATCTCATATGCAGGAAATTGCATTTTTGTACCTCAGTATTTCTATACGTCATGTGCCTTAGTAAAAGAAATTATTAATAAATCTTATACCATCTTACCTGCTTTGTGTGTTGAAGAATGAAGGTGTGTTGCTATTGAAGAGCTGCTTATGCAGACGTATAATAACAATGTCTAAAAGTGAGCAGACCTTCAGGAAAATGCCCTCTGATAATCACATACTGAATCTGGTAGGTTTGCAGCCAATGGATATACAAATAACTTGTATTTGTTTTGAAAGGGAGAATTGACCTGAAACTGTTAAGGAAGCAAAAGAGTAATGAAACTCTGCACTCAAAATATATTTTTCTTTCTTGCACCTCTAAATCCAAGACCATATGCTTATAGATACCTTATTCTTATAAATATCTAGTCGTATTTTGAAATAAGTAGTATTTCTAGTATTAACTTCCACATATATTCATATGCACCTGCAATATAATATCTTCTTTTGCCAACTCTGCAGTGATATACAGTGATATTTGATAGCATTGTTAATTCAGTAAAGTTGAAATGGGTAAAAACACTAAAATCCTTCATTTTTTAATTAGTAATTAAGAGATAAGGTACTTCAGGACCACTTTTTAAGTACAGAATGGCTGACATTCTTGGGCTAAGAGTTCTCATATTTGGGGGATGGTTGTACACCCTGGATTAAATGTGAAGAATAGGTACTAGGTGTTATATTATTCCATACTTGTAATTTTGTTCAGTAGAACTTTTCCAAAATTGTGAAAAGCTTAAGATGCTGGAATAAAGGGTACTTAATGAGCCATAAATGACAGCAATAAATCAGAGCAGTGATCACCGTCTATTGCAAGAACCATTAAGGACTTGCATTTTTTATAGCCTTATTTACCATTCAAATTGTGATTTAATACCAGGATTCTAAAAATCTTTTGAGCTTTAATTCAAAATCAAAATGAAAATTCAGAGAGTCATGTATCTGGACTCAAAATTGAAACTAGGTGGCTGAAAGTCTCCATTAACTTCCTGCCATTTCCACTGCTGATTTCCCCAGTTACTGCCAGTTGTGCTCCTTCTGTCAGATCAGCATTTCACAACATTTCATCCCATTTCCATAAAACTTTAAGGGCTAAATATTTAGGGAATATAACACTGTTCCATATGTGTTCCTCAACCAATTGGAGTTCTTTCTTTTTGTAAAAAAAAACCCCTTAGTTGGTAGAAATAATGATATTAGGAAACATAGCCAGATACAAAATAATGCATCTAAATTTTTTTTCACAGAGAACTTCATAGCTTAACTATGAAATTGGAAATTAAACATATTTAGAAGCTGTGATCTGGGTGCTAGTCGATGGAACAGGAATTCTGTGCTACTTTGAAAGAAGAACCTTAGTCAGCTCAAGTGAGATATTTTCAAGAGATATCAGGAAACCTTAACTTTCAAAAGCTATTAGTCATCCAGAACACTCAGTGAGAGATGACTAGCTGTAAAGCAAGGTAATTGGAATGGCTGCAAAGAAAAACTGCTAAAATGGTGAAGAGAATTGGTGAAAATTAATGGGTGGAGCTGGGGTAGAACATGAGCAAATGGAGATTGTACTGTTCATAAAAAAAAAAAAGACTGGTAATGGGAATACTTCTGCAGAAAAGAAAGCAAGTAATGGGAGAGTTTAGCCTGTGAGAAGAGTCATCTTTCCTTTCCACTCTAGATTTACAAGACTTTACCCTGGGATGCCTGGTTCAGTGTATCACACTTTGAGATGCAGAGCATCCAGAAGAGAGCAGAGAGAATGATCCAGTGTTTGCAATGCCCGATTTGCTGGGAAGGTATTGTTGGTATTGCTCTAGACTAGAGGGAGAGAAAAATCTTCCAGGTAAAAGGGAGCTTGGCAGTTGCGTGATCTCTGCTTCCCTGATGTGATCCATATGGAACTGTTACAAATCTGCTGTGGCTGTGAAGAATAACAATGGGCTCAGTTTGGAGTGAGAAATGGCTTAGTTAGGTGTCAGGGCAAAAAAATCTAGTGGCAAATGTAACAAGGACTTGGGAGGACTCTTGACACCTTTCTTGCTGGAGATCTGAACTTAACGTGAGCACTTGCTGAAGACTGCCCATATTCCCAGTGGGTGAATGGCAGTAGTCACACACTGCCTCCCAAAGCATTCTGCTTCCCTCCACCACAGCCTTTCTGCACAGGGGTCAAAGGAACAAGGCTAAGAATTTTTGTTTGTTTATTTGTAAGACCATTCACACTGAGAAACTTAAAGCAATGCTCCTGACAAATCCAGTTTACCTGAAGGAAGATGTTTAAGGATGGGCAAAGGTTGTACACGCCATTCTGTCACACTTGCTGGGTTGAATACCTGAAGGGCTGTCTATCTGTCTAATCACAGGTGCTGCTTATGCCTGGATGGAAGGGAGTTGATGGATTGCATCCTCACTGCTTGAAGACTGAAGCCTCCTCAAAGCAGAGGCAAGCTGGCTGAGCAAGAGAAATGCATTGGCCTCTTGCAGTGGCGTTGCACCAGGAATTAGTGACAAGCCCAACTGTCTCAGCATCAAGAGCTGGAAAGGTTTTGCATAGCACTGGTGGCTCATTTGTAACTGAAGGTCTTGGCTGGGGAATGTGAGTCAGTGCCCTGCACCAGGGGATGTGATCTGTGCAGCCAGATGCTCAGATCACCATCCAGGAGCCGTCCCTCACGGAGCAGGGTACAACTAAAGGCTTCCTCCAGCGCACATCCAGCCCTTCATGTTCAGTTCATCAAGGGCCAAAGGAATTGGCCACTCTTAGCTTTAGCTTTAGTGTTTGGCAGGGAGGAGGATGGAGCCCTGGATAAAAGTCCAAGGCTTCCAGAGGAGCCTCTCAGGGTCCTCTCTGGGTTGCCAGGTGTTTTGTGGATGATGACACAGCCTATTTAGCAGTGCCTTCAGTGTGTGGTGACCAAGGTCAGACATGATGCTCACTGGAGAAGTGGAAGAATGTAGTCAGGCTTTGTTTTCTCATGGGTCTGTTACCCACCACCAGAGCTTGTTTTTCCAAAATGTTCTGTCCGTGAAAAACAAGGTCGCTCAATAATTGGGATTTAAGCAACTTCTTCCAAGTTTTGTTCTAGCACAGAATCTAACAGATTTCCTTTAAGTAATGTTAACATTTGCCTGCTAGCAAAACACATTTTCTTTCCTGGGCAGTTTTGAGCTGTAGCTCAACAGTGCTTTTGCACCATAACTTAGTGTTCAGTCCTAGAGACAGTCTGTGCTGTAGGTTCTAGACTCTGACTTGTACCTAAATGTGTCAGACCTGAGCCTGCTTTGGGTGTCTTTGCTCATCTCTGCTGATGGCATGGGCAGAACAGTGTGGAAAGGAGTGTTTAGAGCAGATGAGAGAGGGAGGGCAATATTCCCTTACCATGCTGAGGATACAGTCCAGTGCCAAGCTAAAGGATCCTGACAACCATACACAAGTGAGTAAGTAGAATATAACTGAGATGCTGTGAAGAGTAAAAGTGCTCTCATTTAGGCTGTTTAGTTCTAGAGGAAAGACCAGCAGCTGCTGTTCTGTTCTGCAGTGTCCTTTTGTAAATGTAGATGTTTAGACTATATTACTCTCAACTTTATAGTTCTCAGTGTTTGAACTAATTCTAAAAAAAAAAGATGGAAGATGTTTTAGGAAAGATTTTGCAATGTGACCTCTTTGTGAGATGACGGGGCCTGAAAACAACAGCATCACTGAAGAGTTCTCCTTTAGGCAGACCCAAGAGTAAGATTTTAGTGCAGCTTCTGAAAAACAGGCATCAGAAAACTGGTCAGTTAAATGTCACACAGTACTACTGCTGAACAAGTTGCTCCTGCTAACACAGCTTGAATGGATAAAGTTGATAAAAGCAGGATTTCAGATGTTGTAGGCTGTCCAGAATTAGTTTGCTTCTGTAAGCTGTAAGGTTTGTTGTCATCATTGTGAGTAAAGTGAGGGTTTGGTGAAAAACCTTCTGAATGCAGCACCTTTAGTCTGTGCTGCTTTGGTGACACTGAGGCCAGAGCAGTTCCCAACACACGAGGAGAGCTCAGCAACTTGGCTGCCAGGGAGCTGCAGAGGAGCCTGGGCTGCTTTGGTGTTCCACAGGGACAGCACTGTGGGCTTTGCTGAGCAGGCGCCAAATCAGCCACAGACCATCATCTTTTGTGTCATGACCTGCAAAATCATTGAAACAAGGTTGGTTTTGACTGCATCTGGCCCTCATGTGAACTTGGCTGTGATGTGGTCTCTTTCTTTAAAGGAGTGGTGAATTGAATTTTTATTTGGATGTCAGAACTGTCCTTTTCATTATTTCCTTGCTGTTGCTTCTTGGCACACCAGGACTGGTACTGTAAACCACCCATTGCTATTCTGGGCTTCTGGCACCCATCTCTTGGCAATTTCACAAGTATTTCTAATTTTGCCCCTTTCACACTTCTCATAGCAGGAGACAGTACCAGAGTTTAGGCAGTCCCTCCAATAGAAGAAATACACAAGGCAAGGCAGGACTTAGCACTTTTACTGATTCCTATGGTACTGCTCCAATTGGAGCAAGGTGACTTACACTGCCTAAGCATTTTTGGCTTTAGCCTAGGTCCATGAATAAAGCAGCAGTCCATGGCTCCAGGAGAAGTGGCACACTGGATTCCCTGGAGACTTGTGCCAGGAGCAGGGGCAGATTGGGATTTTCTTCCCCCTCCTCTCCAGGTCTGGCAGTACTGAGTGTAACTTTGGGGCCTGGCATCCTGTGCTCTGCAGTCTCCCTTCTCAGCACTGACCAACAGCCACTGCTCAACAGGGCCAGAACACTGACAGCTCCCGAGCTCTGGCCCTTGTACAGGTTTAATCAGTAGAAATGCTGAAGTCTCCTGCACCTCTTCACCTCAAAGAACAGAACATTCATCAACTACCCCCAA
This sequence comes from Chaetops frenatus, assembly GCA_013400775.1. Classification (NCBI taxonomy): domain Eukaryota; kingdom Metazoa; phylum Chordata; class Aves; order Passeriformes; family Picathartidae; genus Chaetops; species Chaetops frenatus. The sequence goes on from VZTR01024237.1 coordinate 65,962, forward strand.
AATATCAGGAGGTTTTCCTAGTCCTGGGGAGGGTGGGAGCAAGTGATGCCCCTTTGCCAGGTGATATTTCGAGTTCCCTACTGGTACTTCTGAGCTTGTTCATTTACCAGTCTTGTTTCAGGATGCCAGCTTTCCCCATGGGAAAATAAAACAAAAATATTCAGTACTTGGGCCTTAAGCAGATGGAACAGCATTCAAATGGCACAGGCCCACAGCAACACCATCTTCCTGCTGCTTGTCCCAGAAGCTGCTCTGAGGTCAGGCTGCCCCTGACTAGAGAGGGGCTAAAAATTGTGAGGAAGCAATAATGCCTCTCTTGTCTGTCAACCTCTGACGTGCACAACCCCTCACATTTTATCTTCAAGTAACTGTACAGGAAGGGTTGAGTTCTCTTTGCTTCCTGGGAAATAAAAAACCAGGGGTTTAGCTATTTACCAACCTTCCCATAGACAGTAAACAAAATGAATGGAAAAAAGCACTGTTCTTGTTTTACAGAAAGCACAGTTCAAAGGTTACAGCAACAACCTCAGCCTAGGTCCCCTCACCCAGGCATGGTGCAGATATGGAAGCATCCCCTCCCCAAGTTACACCAGAACAAACGGGAGCCAAGGGACAACAGCCACTGTTCTGTGATTCCAGTCATTTCTCTTTGAAGGGTGAAAGCAAAAAACTGGCATCAGACCAGCAGTGCAATGGGCATTTCTGTCCAGTGAGCAGAAATATCCCTGGACAGTTTTTCAGCTACATCAGTGTCTCTTGAAAGCAAAAATTTACATGAAAGATAGTTTTTGAAAGTTCTTGTAATAAAACTTAGTAACCATGTTCAAATCAAATCTTTCCTCTCGTATGATGTTAATAGAAATGCTCCTTCTACAAGACTCACATTCACACAAGTCATATACAATGATAAACATTATTAAAGTTTATTAACAAAAGCTTTGTACATATCTTTTCATACACTTGGAATTTTACATCTAGTCAAAATAACAGCACATTTCCATCTTACCTTTTGTACAAATTGTTACAGAATATCCACCAGTGGGGCGAGTAAGCAAAATAAACCACTGGTTTACTTTTGTAAAGTATCTACAAAAGTGATTTGTGACATTTTTAAAAAATTCCCCAGAACATATAAAAATAAATTATTTTTACTTTTTCAATTAAATCTACTAATTAGAAATATTACAAATCAAAATATCAATGTTTTCTTATGAATTCTTCACAATACAAAACAGATTCACAAAACTTTATATACAGAAATGAGGTAAGAACTGTGCAATGTTTAACTAAGAAACATATTGCAGAATTAACATGTTCTTCCAAATAAGTACACAGTGGAGGTCTAATTACAGCTGGGTCTTTTCTGCTAATAATTCCCACCTCACTCTTGATTAGTGGTCATTACCCCCATTTAAACTGTCATTCACCACCCTGCATAGACTCACCACGAGATCAGCAACTGCCAGAAGTGTTGCAACACAAGTTCACCCGTTTCAACCACTGGGCAATTTTAGTGGGAAATGGTAACTCACTTTTTTGGTAATTTATTAGTGAAAAGTGACCCAGGTAACAATCTGCCTGAGCTCTCTACAGTGGTATAAACACCTCTAGGAAAGGCAGAACAAGGCTGCTGGTGCAAGACAGAATATTCCCGCTGCTAACAAGGACACGTCTAGTGCATGATCAGCTGTTTGCAGCCATTTCAACAAAATGGAGGTAGCAACAGGCACTTGGTTTAGGCCAAACACTACACGAACTTCTTCCAGTGTGGCCTTCTCATCTGGTAAGAAAACTTTGTCACTGGAACCAAACTGGTTCCTTTAAAAACCTCAGAACTCTAAAACCTACACCAAAATTAATAAACTTTGGATTCCATACCATAATTCTTATTCAAGAAAAACTCCAACTATACAATAATAGGAATTTAAAGGAATAAAAAGTTCAGAAGTCAATTCCCTTATGAGTCAGGTTCCAGAATAGGTGTGTAAAAAAAGAAAAGATGAACAGCAAGTCCCAGCTGCCATTATAAGCTCAGTCTAAAAGGATCTATTACAACTGCAGCAGCAGATGACATGGGCTGGGGTTGGGCTGTTAAAACTACTGCTCTGAAACCAAAGCAATGCATCACTGCAGACAGTTTATAGCCTTTCAATCTGTGAGATTAGGACTGAAGAGTCAAGTGTATGTTCTTCCATGGTTGAATTTGTACTTAGTACCATCATATTGACAAAATAATTAGGATTTGCAGAGTTTTATCTACTTCACAGTCTGAGACATTAAAAAGTACATCCATTTTAGTGCAACAAGAAAGCAAATGAAAGCCTACGAAAAATATCCTTATGAAAATTATTAACCTCTTGCTGTGCAGTAAGAGTTCCTTGTTGCTCTTTTTCAATCTGCAGAAAGGGAACCTGCGGTTTGCAGCCACATGAAGTGCTCTAACAGCAGGACGTGCAGGGCTCAAGTGTCATTCAAATGTCAACTCTTCTCTGACGCAACTGGTCCAGTTTTATCACTGAGCCTCTGTGTAAGAGAAAATACTTCTAAAAATCAGATTATAACATACAGAGCTAAGTAAAATTCAATTCATAAAGATGACAAAGCAGTTGAGGTACATTCACTAGAGCCACCCAAATAGTAACTTCTGCATTGTAAAAAATAACCATATAGTAGAATAAAAAAGTGGGAAAGGAAAGAATAATTAAAGGAGTAGTCCTGTATTGAAGCAACTAATGCTAAGGTTATGACAGGCAGCATTAGAAAACACCAACTCTCCTATTTTCATTCCAACAAGAGTGGCTGTTCCTGGCCATGGGTCTCTCTAAAACTGCAAGATGGTCAAGAGAAACACCAGGTGATCTCTGCTACATCTGCCCACTGGAGAGGGCTGAGACCTACACTTCTCCATTTTGCCCCATCACAATTCTTTCTTTCATATATTTCTACAAAAACGTTTCCTGCAAGTATTGAACAGGACCGGGGAAAAGTCTCATCTCATTCACTGAGCATTCAGAAATGCCCAAAAACCTGTTTCAATTGCAAATGAGATTACAACAGTTGAACTCAGGCAGAGAATTTGTTAACAACAGTCAACAATCTATGCAACTTGTCTCAATTCTAGCCTTAAAAAAATACAAAATCAATTTCAAAAGAAATTTTTGGTAAGGGTTTTTTTCAAAAGATGTTCTGAGATTTCTTGGAATTATTTACAGCTAACTGTTAACATAAACAAAAATTGTAATGGCATATTTGTAAAAATATACTGCACTTTACAGACCTGTAGTAATGGCCATTTTTAAAAAATCAAAATAAGATCACATAAAATATTTTGCTTGGATGGACACCAATTATAGGATCTCAATTCCATTCACCACTAATTTTTGGAAAATGAGGGGAGATGAGTTCTAAGCATATGAGAACAAGCTATGAACATTTCTGAATGAAGGCAAGGCCTGGAGGCAAGCCCTGTGCCAGCACATTTGCTGTGACTGTCAGTGACCCGAGAGCGGGGCCCGACCGCCGCGACGTCACAACTGCCCAAACCTCAGAGTGACAACGACCCTGCACAAAGCTGAACAGAAGTAAGTGCTCACAATTTTGAATGGAAGGGAGCTGTTTCCAAGAAAAATGATCTTGAAAATTCATCATTTACGTGGTTTGTGTCTGAAAGTGTGTACTGCCTGAAGGTACCACAGAAGCCCAGCCCAAGTCCTCCACCACAGTGCTCCTAAAGTATCTGGGGGATCTGGGAGTGGGGAGCAGAGAGGGGACTCATATTTAGCCCAATCTCTCCCCACCTGCTCTTGCAGACAAGCTTCTCTTTCTTCTCTCCCACTACCACTTGCTTGTCTTCTCCAAGGAATACTGAAACTTTTTGTCTTCCTGCTCTATTCATCCTTTGCTTTTCCAAGTTTCATACTCTCCTTCCTTTATCCTCTCATCTTAATTGTATGACCCTTGAAGAATGAAGCCTATTCTATGATTTTTTGAAGAAAGAATTCTTGTCTTGGGGATGGAGATTATGGGCAAATACTGAAGATAATGGAACATCTTTGCCAGAAAAAGGTGTCTTGTTTCTTTATCTGTCTAGGAAAGGTTTTATTATGCTATGAAGCAGAAGAGCTGCTCAGCCTCCCAATGTACAGCCTGATTTTCCCAGGCCAGAACCAAGATGCACATAGCCCATTCTCCTAACACAGACTGCACCTTCCCAGCAATGGGCTCCTCACCTCTCAAGTCATCAGCTAATCCCCACAGCTCCACAGGGCCTGAGGCCTGGCCAAGGCAAACTCACCAGTGAGGTGGTAAAAGGAATGATCCACAAAACAGTGGACACAATGCTGGGGAAGAAGGAGGGTGAGGAGGACTAGGGCTGCAGTTGTAATTACAAGAGGAAGGCAAGTGTCACTGGATTGGTGTCCTGATCCAGGGAAGCAAGGGTGTGCAGCAGACATGTTTGGTGTGACTACAAGTTCACAGAGTTCTGAGCCTCATTTAAGTGCAGCCCAAGGCTCAAGAAAAATAAAGTAAAGACAGACAAAAAATCCACCATCTTTGATTTGTGAATACAGGCACATAACCTGCTTCTTATCTTTTAGTTACCTCCTGGAGGTACTGCATGGAAAGTGAGGTGAGAAGTATACTTACTGTCACCTTCTGAGCTGCGTTATCTCCATGAATTGTAAGGAATGGGTTGGTAGCAGCTGCATTAAGTGGTGAGGCCTGTGTGCCTGAAAGTAAGTTGTTTATGGGTATCTGTGCTCCTCCAGTAATCTGCAATTGCTGTACTTCCGACTGATGGTGTTGGTGATGGTGATGTTGTTGCTGTACTAATTGATACAAAAGGGCCTGATGTTGTTCCTTGAGTAATATGGGGAGAGGGAGGAGGAAGAAAAAAAGATCAATAATTAGTTTCTGAAAAACAGCTCCTCCCTGGGTTCCTGCTTATCCAGATCTTCAGTCAGTGAAACCCTTAAACTAATGCCAGCTAATTTAGGTTACACTAATGAAGTTCCATGAGACTGTGGGTAAGAAAGTTCCTGTCAGACTTCCTGAAACCAGTAGCTCAGCAGAAGTTCAGCTAAGCCTGCTGGCTTCATCAATCCTCTGTCGGAACAAGCATACCTGAGAAGACTATGTACTAAAACTACACAATTAACAATACTAATAGTTAAACCAGTTACCTAATGGCCTATATGAATACTGCAAGCAGAGCACAGACAGCTCACGAGGTGATACCCAAAAATCTTTTTCTAGTGTTCCAGTGGAATCAAAGACTGCTCACAATATTGTTAAAATCCACACATGGTCCCAAGCTCTGCTGCCCACAGGTGATGCTGAGAGAGACAAGCCTCCATGTCCACATAGGAGAAAATGGAACTGAAGGCACTAGGGAATGATTCTTCTAGCCATACACACAGCGCAATAATATCCAAACATTTTACATGATTATCATCCAAGAAGGTTGAAGCAACTGAAAGACTAAAATATTATCAAAGCCTTTAATATCAGGTTAAATGCATTACTACTCCTTATACTAGGCTGAGGAGTTTATCCATGCCTTAGAATATAACAGAGGAATAAATCATAATTAACTGAAAAACTTACTGATGTGAGTTGCTGGGTACTTAGTAATTGCTGAAATTGCTGGTGCTGTTGATGGAGTAATAGTTGTCTCTGTTGGTCAGAAAGCAATCCTAGTCCCGAGGCACTGTAGGGTTTGACAGGGTAAAACTCTGGTTTATACTGAAGTATGGGAACTTTTTACTCAGCTTTCCAACAAAGAAAAGATGTACACAAATGGACAGACCCTATTTAGCATTTGATTTCATACTGCAAAAATTGTCTGACTGTCCAGTTGCAATTTCTGACACCACCCCCAAGTCTCATTTATGCTGAGCAACAGCAACATCTTGCCTGTAACATATGTCTACTCCATGCACATTATTTGAAATTCGGATAATAATTACCAATTATAAAGTTTCAAATACTTTATACAAAAAGGCCAGATTTTGTATTACAAGACAGCTCTTACCAACCTTTAACAGTTACCAGGCCTTTATTTTGTCTTGGTTTTCTTCTAATTCCCATCTTTTGTGTCATTCAAACCACTCGTATTGCCCACACCTTGTCTGTAATTTAGCAACATCTTCAGCCTTGCAGGGGGCCAAGGGATGCAGCCATGGAACGAAGCTGCCTCTGCTTTTGCCAACTTCACTCCCAGTCCCTATTTTCATGCCTAGGTAAAATTGTCTGCAAATATTTAGGAAACTGAGCAGGCAATAGACCCAGCTGACAACTAAGCTGTAAATAAAGGATTTCTTCAGCTATACCAGTTTACTGCAAGACCAACAGCATGAACAAGGGTGTGTTGGGAACACACGACCAGGAAGACAGCTGGATTTAGTCTTTCAGTACAGTTTTAGCTTTTACTACTTTTAAATACTCATTAAAATACTAAGGTGTAGTTTCATTATACGTTTATCCTGATGTTGAAAAATTAAGTATTTCCCTTTCAGCTGTACACTTCTGTCCCCTCCCCTCATACTGGGTCTTGCACAATGAGCTGCAACCTGTGGGAACTGAGCCGAAACTTTAACTAATACAAAACAAACTGACAGATTCCCTATTAATGTAGATGAGGTCACTGTGTGATGCAGAAGTTCTAGTAAGAAGGTGTGCATAGGATGACAGTATTGCTTGTTGGGATTGGTAGTAAGGAATTATTCACTTAAATCAGTCACAAATCCACACCATTAGGCTACAATCATGTAGCTCCTCAGGGCATAATATTTATCTTGCATTTTTAGAGCAGCCAACAAACTGCAGCCCAACTCAGCTCTAATTTGACTTTGTATTAACCAGCCAATACGAAAATACCCAAAGCATCACCATTCTTTCCTACTGGGACAGGGCAAGCCACATATAAACTTTGTTGCATGGTCTCAGCACTACAGGACACTGCTGCCCTTACGATTTCCTATGGGAAAAGGGAAGCCTCTGTCAATGGGAAGTTTATGGGGTTGGATGGAATCCACCCACGGCTGCTGAGGGCACTGATGGAAGTGCTCACATTGACACTTCCAACCATCTTCCAGCAGCCCTGGCTGACTGGGATCTCAAGATCCCAGCTGACTGCAAGATAGCAGCAAATGTGATGCCTGTTTAGAAGGAGGATCTGGACATCAGGCCTTGTCAGTGTGACCTCTGTGCCAGGACAGGTCATGGAGCAGATCCTCCTGAGTGCCATGACACAGCACATACACGACAGCCAGGGGATCAGGCCCAGCCAGCACGGGTTTGTGAAAGGCAGGTCCTGCTTGACTGACCTGATCTCCTGTGACAAGATAACCTGTTTTGGTGGGTGAGGGAAAGGCTGAGAAAGCATCTGCCTGGACTTAGGTAGAGCCTTTCACACTATTTCCCACAGTATTCTGACTAATATTACCATTATTTCCTTCTTCTCTTTTTACCTCACTTTTTCTGTATTCTTCTATTCTGGAATGAATCTCCTCTGCTGTTTTTGTTGGGGGTTTTTTTTTCATTCTTTTATCCCATTCTTTCTTTTTCCCAGATCATGTTTTACCTTTGTACTTCTTTTTTCTGCTGTTGTTCTCCCTTCTCTTTAATCGCTCTGCCTGCCTCTCTTGCTCTGCATTGGCACTTGAAAGAAAATACCCTCAGTCAACAGCTGAGATCTCAGCGTCTAGAAACAAAACCGACTGCAGAGGACAAAACTCTGCAGCTCCCAAGCTTGCCAGAAGAGACAGTCACTGGATTTCACCACAGAGCTTTCTCTAAACCAGATCAGCTTGGAATGTAAATTTAATCCTTTTTAGCTTCTCATTAAAAGGTACATGATCAGTCTGAAACTCTCCATCCTACACTCTTCTCTGGTTGCGAGAATGTAAAGAAACAATCCTATCTCTTTCCTCAAATTACTTAATCTCCCACTTGCTGGCAATCTGTATTAAACCATCTTTTTTCCCAGAAAAGGATCAAGTATTTTTCTCTGCCAAATGCATGTGGGTTCTTTTACCTACAACTTGAAACTCCCTGCAACAACAGTGTGCAAATCAGTGTTTTCTCACCTCCCTGTGTCCCACAGTTAAAGAGTTCATATGAATAAGGACAACATGCATAAAGAAGTCTTCATGTATTGGCGAACACTGACTATTTTTCAGATTAAACTGATGGAACAGATTCTGCAGATTGGGAAGTTACTGTAACAAACAACTTCCAGGAGTATCTAGCAAGTCTTTTAAAATTACAGAACAATACCCTGAAGTTAGAAAGCAGGGCCGAGTTCTCATGTGACTTTCCAACACGTTATCAATACTGATTTAACCACCCCCAAACTTGACCCCCAGCACACAATCTAAGCAGGGTCAGAGAGCTCACATCACCACAGCACCAACCCTTCCGGCCTGCCTGTGTTTGGTACCATTCAACCTTCCCACTAGGGCAGTTCAAAGAGCAGAGATATCCTGGGAAATTTAATATTAAAGAAATACTCAACTAGTTGCCACTGAGGTACCAAACTCAAGCCTGGCAGGTGTCCCGTAGAGTTCCAGAACCAGTAATTTCAACCAGTGGGAAGTATTTTTTTGTCTGTTTTTTTTCCCTTCCTTCAAAATATTCCAGAACTTCTTTGCAACTTAGTTCCCATAACAAAATGTTTTTTCCTATATTTCACTAAAGCATTTGTAATTGGACATAGAGGAATGAGGAATGCACATGTCATTACCAGAATCAGCATGCTACTTTTCCCTTCTAAACATACAACCAGAAATACTGAAAACTGACAGAAAATGAGGGTAATTGTGAAACACCTCAAAAGGAAGGTGGCCTGGGAAATAATGCGGATGAGCTCAAATAAAGCAGAGAATTGTGTGAAAAGTGCACTTTTAAATTTATTATAAACATTAATTTTAAATTAGTATTACTGAGGGAGCAGTGCAGAAAGAGATCATGCTATAATAGAAACCGAGAAGTGGAAGTGCTGACAGACTTGTACAGCATCAGCTTGTTGTAGCAGAAAATAAAGAGTCATTGGGAGCATTCCAGACTCTACTGAAGGTTAGAATGAGTTTAAGAACAGGATACTAGCTGCAGTATTTTGCACGAATTGGAACATTCTACTACTAGGCTACACAATGAAGAATTACGGCAGTTAAAATGGATATTAAAAAAGAAACAAAAGAACTTCTGTAATACAAAGAGAAGTAAATCATTTTGTGCATAAACCAAATAATTTGAGAAAACAATGGCATGACTGGTATTTAGCATAACTGATATATGCTGGCAGTAACTCAAAGTGGAAAGCATTATGCAACTGGTTAATATTATTGATCTTGTATAGTACTTCTCACTCTTTCTCACACTTTTGGGGAGAGAATGCAAAATTTTTGTGTTTTTTCACAAACCTCAGATGCTCAAGAAAGAAGAAAACTTCATTAACAGAATGTGTTTTGTTTAACCTATGAAACCTCCTGTTCACATATGATATAAACTATGAAAATACTGGCCCCTCAGGAAAAACGTAAGGACACATGCAAACAACAGGATACACTTAAAAGTATCAGAGTTTATGAGCCTACTGAAGCAATACCACACAATGATACATTACACAAATATTCCTGAGCTGCCAAACCAACAGGAAGCAAAAAAATCCGAAGCTAGGAAATTAGGGATCCCTTGCATCATTCCAATCACGTATGTCTTTTTTTGATGGATAATCCACCATAATCTCCAAAAATAAACTCTGCTTAAAGACAAGTAATCCACTCCCTATTTACATAGAACTGTACTTTCTACATAGAACTGTACTTCTCCTTCCTAAGTGAAGGACAAGACAAGGGGTATGGGGAAGGGAAACAGCAAGAAAGAGTTGGCCCACTCTCTGCTCTATCCCAAAATACTTCCCGACCAAGAAGTCCATTCCTCCTCCTGGAAAGCAGCTGTCTCCTTTTGTTACCCATTTGCCTTGCAGCTCAAGCAGCAGTAGTTTATGTACTGAGGGTACCTGGCTTTGCTGAAGGGCTGTTAGGAATACTCACAAATTAATCTTTTAATGAACCTTTTTAGAAATCCTTAGAAACACTGCTTGAAAAACTTATTTTCTTGGGTTTGGAGTCAGTGCAGGTAACTGAAAACCACACAACTGTATTACAACACCAGTTAGTTATGCCTATTACATCTTGAATTACATGACCATATACCCTTCTCCTTCTCCCCCTCCCCCCTTCTTACTGCAACAAATGGTAGCTTTTCCAGCACTCCTTTAATCCTGGAAGAACAATTGGCAGGACAAAGAATATTGTTTTCTGAACTAAAAAAAGAAGCTGAAGCACATTTACATAATTACATTTGTTTGGGAATGTGACTTGATTAAAAAAACAGAAATCCACCAGGATTCCCAAAAGCTCTAGAGAAACATGTTTTCTTTAACTTGACTATCTGCGCTCCCATTCAATGCCTCCTCGCTTTCATTCACAGGCCAGGAGCAGAACTTACTTTGACAATTATAGGTGAAGGAACAAACAGTATATTTGGAGTATGACAAGCAAACCCAGCTAACCTGAAGAACAGCGGGCACTATGAGGAAAAACACAGAATGAGCAAATTCTTACCTGTTATTTAGCGTGGTTGGCAGAGGATGCGTTGCGTTGGGTGGCACGGTTGCGTGAGTGAGAGAAGGGTTCTGTGATATTGTTGCTGGGGTCTGAATTACCCCATTTAAAGCCCCTACAATTCCATTGATTGCCAGCTGGCTGGCTGGCAGTGCTCCAATTATTCCACCCACAGCCGGCACTGCAGGAATGGTGGAGGTTACAGTCTGCATACCACTAGCCAGTGCCCCCACTGTCACACCATTGACCTGCTGAACTCCGGGGACGCCCGAGCCTTGCTGGGCCGGACTCTGCCCAGCAGGTGGTGGAGTGGAAAGCGCTGATGAACTGCTGGTGCTTTGTCCGCTGGAGGTTATCTCCTGGTGTCAAAACAAACAACAAAGCCCCCTCAGCTGCATAAAATTTCACCTAACACCACAATGCAAGGACTCGGATGAGTTAACTTGTAACAAGTTTAGGTTTAGAAGAAAGAAATAAAAATTACCTGATTTAATACAGGAAGAGAACTGTCTGGTAAAAAACTGTTTCCCAGATGAGGGCTTTTACTGCTGTTCAAGGAGTCAGTGCTAGGTGCTAAAGCAATTATTTCAAAAAACACACAGTAGTTAAATTTCTGTAACATGTAAAAAGATTCAGAATAATTATTTCAGGATTATGACAAAGCTAAACATAGAAAATGTGAAGTCAACTTTCAAATCATTGCTGAATAGTAAAATATTAACTAAGTAACTGGTGAAGCAATAGATTCAAACAGATGTGCTCCAAACTGAAGTAAAAGAGAAACTGCACTGAAGCAAGTAGTAATGGTTCAGAAAAATAAACCAATTGATGTTTAAACATTTAACACATCAGCAAATGCTTGGTCTATATTCATCCTACACTTATATTCATCTCCCATCAATGGCATGTGCGGATGAAATAGATATTTCATATAAATACATGTTCAAATTACTTTGACACTTTAATAAGCCCCTCTACTTACGTGCTTGTACTGGAAAGGCATGTACTTGATGAGAAGGGCTGGGATTTGAAGTTATTGTTGGAAAGGGCACCGAAAGCTGTGCATTGAGAAGCTGAAGTCGCTCCTTCTTTGCGGTCAGATTCTTTATCTGTTCTTCCAACCGCCTATTTTCAACTTGAAGTTGGTGTAATGATTTAAGCATTCCTAAAACTAAGATAAAAACACACACATTATGTACCACAGCCACATTTAATGAACAAGTAACACCTTCATTCAGTTTTAATTTCTGCATTACATTAAGGCTAGCGTATACGTGAAAATATAAAATTCTTACAGATGTCTGAATTTTAGTGGAAATATTTAGGATCAATTTTGTGTAATTTAAAGTGCAGAAAAAGGTTCACAGTGTGTTGTGATAGTAATTTTGGAATATCTCTACGCCCTGGCTTAAATACAGATAAAGTAGCATCATCAGGGCCAGCATACATTTTAAGCAAACAGCAGTACATGATAGCTTGGCCCCAAATTAGAATATAAAAGTAGTAGCATTTTAGTGGCACAGGTTAACTGCATAACTGCAATAAATCCAGTTCAGCTGCAGTATTAGGAACTGTAAATCTTATAAAACAGAGAAGTTTGACAAGAATATGCTCAACTAACAGCACAGGCAATCAACAACTTTTATAATAAAAACAACCAAGTTTATGAAGAGGGCGTTTTTCCTGATTTAATGACTTGTACAGTGAATCATAACAAAAAGAACTAAGTCCTCCAACGTGAAGCTGTCCCAGCGCACCCTGGCAGGAGCTGCGAGCGGCGATCTCGGAATCCCCCAGCAGGGAGCACTCTGTGAGCACCGCACTTACCCCCCGCGTTTGCACAACGAGGGCATCACCTTCTCTACTGACCTGATTTGTACCAAACACAGCTCTCAAACTCCCATTCGGTTTCAGAACTTGGATTTGCCAACCAGTACTAGAGTGTGACTGTAAGCCACAGGGATAGCCTTTTTTTTTTTTTTTTAAATTCTAAATTGTATTTGTTTAACATGACCTCTGGGCCTACTACAGACATAAGTCTACTGGTATAGGCACATCTGGTCATTTCCCAAGGATTTAGCTTTTATCCCTCCTCTTCAAGAACATACAAAGGAACCCTCAGTGAGCTCAAATGAGATGCAATAAGACTTAGCTAAACCTGTCCTCCAGCTATCATGTTTAAAGGATTATCCCTGCATGAATTTCCTCACAATTAGCATTTTTGCCAGGATACCATTCATAAAAATACTAACTAGATACCTCTTTACACTACCAAATGAGAAGAACAATGCTTTCAATAAAATATAACACAAACCATAACCTGGAATAAAATAAATTTTAACATATTCAGTGATTGTCTTTGACACTGATACATTGATGAATATGGAGATCCATGTGATCTACTGATCACTTATGCTTTTAACATATTCATTCTTGGACTATTCCACTCTATTAAACAGAACTTGAGAAAATAATAATTTGCTTGCTTTAGGAACTCATGAGAAAGGCAGAACATAATAAAGACACAAAAGCCCAGAAGGACACCTGCCTAACATTTGTAAATATTTTCTTTTCAAACAGCAACAGAAGTACAAAAGTCAGATTTAAAAATAAAAAATAGAAAAATAAAAAATTATTATGCCAATTTATATCACACAACATAAAGAAAAATGGAGAACTGTACTACAATATTTACAGTCGTGAATCTAAGAGTTCAGAATTCTTTCCCAAACTCTACAACTGGACCTGTAAGTTACTTCCTCTTGGATTACACAATTTCCCCATCTATAAAAATGCAGATAATCATAGAGAAGTCTTTTGTAATCTCCTGATGCCATGTGCTGCACTAAGAATTATGCTAGAACTGTACACTACAGTTATACTTCAATTCACAGCAGAAAATAAATTTTATTAAAATTCTTGGACAAGCACAGAATAGCAGTTCTGAGTAACAGTTGGCAAAAGTCATAATAAACAGATTGTGAGTACTTACTGTCACTGGGGGTGCCTTGCTCTAATAAAAACTGTTGTCCTTCGTTCCACTGCCTCTCAAGAAGCTGTTCTATGCTGGCTGCTACTGGGGGCAAATTTTCCCCACAACCGTTCCCTGATTGATCATAGCGAATCTGCAAGCTGCTCACAGGGGATCTGTGAAAATATTGCAGTTTATTGTTTAAAGAAAAGGATGAAAGGAAATGTATTAGAAAAAGGCTGTTGAAACTTCTTATCTTATAAGAAGATATCAGCTTATAAGCTCTTAGCACCTAAATATCTTATACTTCCAAGACTAAGTTAATTCATCAAAATCACTAAGATCTCCTGGTTCTCACTGCCAGGGCTTTAATAAAAGAAAGACATAATATTACAGTGGGAGAATTCATATTGAGAAAGCACATAACTTCTTCTTGCACACAGACCAACAAGATAGTAACTGACAAATATCATTGAACTGGATTATATAACCCACATTTCTACAGCAGGAAAGAAACCATTACATATGGATACACAGGGCAACGACTTCAGGGGGCAAAAAAACAACGACACCAAAATTCAAACCTTTCCCTGAGAAAACTGGGGAAAACAAAACCAATTTATTAAAATTGTCACCTAGAAAGGCCATATATAATTCAACTGACTAACTGGTTCTAAAAACAGTCATATAAATCCAGATTTTTGAGGGACTACGTGAAAATATTGTTTCACAAGGGATGCAGTTCAAGTTAGCCTGTACTTTGAACACTTAATATACCTCCTTTTTTACCCATGATCACACACAGTTCAAAGAATAATCCCCTTGCCACATGTCTTTTCTTTCAGGAGAAAATTAAATATTCAGCACACAGCCACTGAGAAAAGCTGGCTACCTCTCTCAGGCCCAAGAAGAAGGCTTCTTATGCATTGGATGGGGCACAATTTAACTTGTGAGCAAAGCCAGATGTTCGGTACATTTCTGACTCAGGTCTCTGATCTCATGTATGCATGGTCCCGTTCCTCCTACAGGACCAACACCAAAGCCCACTAAAAGCTGGTTCTTGGTTTTGTTGTTGGTTGTCTGGGGTGAGGTTAATCAATTCCAGTGAGCTCAGATTCTCAGATACTATTTATTACTGTAAGCAATTGGTACCATCATGGGATCACAGTACTGTCCCACCCATAGTGCAAACTCACCAACAAGACCACCACAGTCCCAGTAAGGACAACATATAGAGCTCAGGAAATCAGTGTGTTAATTATGATTACCGTAATAAGCAGTGGTCACAGCACATTAGCTACCTAATGACTGTCGAGCATTTTGTAGGCACCAGAGCAAAGCGATTTTTACGAGAAAAGGTTTTAAGTAGGTGACTTAAGAGCTGTGTTAAGTATTTATAAATAGTTCCTCTTTTGCATACAGGAAGAAAGGAAAGCACTTGTTAAAACAAAAAGCCCTGATGAATGGGTAACCAAGGTAGTGTTTTTTGACAAGAGATGACAACTCAACAGCATTTAACAGTTCAGCACAGAGACAGCAAAAGCAGTCTTAAAACGGACTGTTTACACGATGTGCTGAAGCAGTAAGAAGTTTATGCAGAAACATTCTATACAGAGATACTACACTTACACTTCACACAAACAACCCACTTAAAAACAGAACAAAACAAACCAAAACAAGACCAAAAACCAAAAAACAAATACATGAAACCACTGAACAACTCCCCCAGAAACTTCTCTCTCTGTCTTCATGTTCCTGAGCAGCACATAATGCTACCCTAACAGATTGTGCCATTTGAATTATAAATCACCCACAAAATTCTTGTTGGGCTTTGGACTGCTTCCTATGAATTCTGAAAAGGTAGAAACAAAGCAGTACATGACGGTATAACCTCTGCAATCCTTCACTGGAAGCCTGTACAAGAGAAGGATAAAAAAATATATAAAATCTAGATTTCCGTGTATTGCAACATTACTCAATCTCTCCTCTTCCAACTGAATCCCTAGCTCATCCTTTAGACAGGATGTGGTTCCTGCATGCTAGGGCTGAATCCTTATTCCAAACAATATTTGATCAGAGTTTCCAACAGGATTATACATGTGCTATCTGCACTGGTCCAATCCTGCCACAGAGATGGGAACACTGTTGCACAGCTTGCCTGCTTTCACACCTATTTTGTGTTTAAGTTTGGTACAGTTATTCATACTATAGAGCATTAATTAGAAGCAATACTGCATTTAGATATAAGCATACATACAGATTTCACTGCTCCTATTACATAACACATTTTTAAATCTAAGGTTAAGTATGGGGTAAAAAAAAGTTTAAGTGCTACCTTGGGAAAAGCAGCAATTCCTTTGCAAAATGGAAACAGGTCACATATACCAAGTGTATTTATATTTCTCATATATATATATATATTAAAAGTTAAAATATGATGGCTTAAACATCAAACACTGTGGTTATATTGGGGTACAAAGATATAAGAATATGAATTGGAAATGACCATACAAGCTCATGAGTCACATATGTCTTCTCCGAAGAGCTGCAATCAGCTGCGTCATCAACAGCAAACAAATGTTCTGCAAGTGTTTTTATTTTAAGTAACTCGCTGAAAATCACATGGTTCTTTCGGAGAACTGTGTTATTTATGTATCTCATAAGCTTCAAAGGGAACAGAGTCAGAACTTGCAGCTAAAATAATTTTAATAGATAGAGCAGGTAACATTCGGAGTTGCAAAGTTTCCAGATAGCAGATTTTTTAAAGTTAGCTTTTTATTAACTATAAACCATATTTTAAGTAACCAGAGTTACTTATTTACTGAAGTGGGGAAGTTGGGGAGTTACCTACACATTTTAGAAACCTTGACATACGTGTAATCTTTTTTGTTGCACAAACTAGGGGTGAAATTCGCTGACTACTGAACCTAATTGGTTGAGTACATTTTCTAAATTTTTTCCATGCTAGATATTTCAGACTAAGTTTTTCCATCTTTCAATTCTGTTACTACAGCAGCAATTTCTCCCCCTTGCTTTCTTTCACACCACCCCTGCCTCCTCCCTTTTTGGCTTGTTTTTGAACAACCCTGCCAAGCAAAATCTCTCTCTTTGCAAAGTGCTACAGCTTCCATGCACTGCAGGAAGCTTTTCAATTGTGGACTGAGGTGGCCTTTGTATCATCCAGTTCTCCTTTAGCTTCCCCATCAAAACCAGTTGGTATTTTACCATGCTGCAAATAACTGGACTGTATGTACCCTGAACATACAAACTCTGTAGAAGCACCATATTTAAGAAGTTTACCTTCCCAAGTATTCAACAAAAGACAGACTGAACACAGCTATGACCTATAAAAACTGTGCAAAGACCAAGTCTTTGCATATTAACTAAGAACGCATTGACACTCATAATTACCACAACATGTATGCATAAGAGGACTACTTAATATATTATCAAAAGTTCTGGAATTTCCTAATTGTTGAGTATTTCCTTTGCAAGATTCTCTGAACTTCCTTGTCTGTACAGATCAATTTATATGTTAATGTAAGTATACATATTTATCCTAAGAAAACCATCTAAACTAATTTGTAAATTCTCTATTTATTATTTTAGAAGCAACACATACTGGAAAACTCAAAAACAAGCTCATGACTAGATAATAACACCTAAGTATTATAATGGATAATCTCATCTCATCCAGCAAGATATCTTTTGATTAATTAAGGAATATAATATAAGATCAACAACACCAGGCATGTACATTAAATTATCTAATTTGGAGATATTTGTTATAAATTACCACAATAAACAAACACTATAGCAATAAAATTCACTATTATAATGCTATTTCTGTGTAACTAGCATTTTTTAGCTATCCTAAAACCTTTTTCAGGATAAATCTTTTTTTCAGATAAATCTTTTTCATGGTTAGTCCCTAAGTAAAAAACACAGTAATAACACCATAAAATCTAACTCATATTGGATCCAGTATGGAAAATAAGGCCCTTTAAAACAAAAATTTGCTTAAAACATGCACAAAATATTACTGAAATATTGAAAACACAACATTGAAATTTTAACAGCAAATATTTTAAAACAAAATAATATTATACAGTTTCAGCAGAATTCTTATCTCAAATTTTTCTAGCAGATGTGAATTGCAGCAAAAAAAAAAAAACTTATTTTTTCTACAGAGAATTGTTACAGATTTTGAAGTTGTGAGGGAAAAGGAAGAAAATACTTGCTTGAAATTTTTACTGATATTTAATGTTTCACACCATCTTATTCTTTTGGAATTTTTGCAAATATTACTAAACTAGGATTGTGGTAACAAATCTGAGGAGATAAATTANTAAAAAGATAGTGAAGTTTGCAAATCTTAAAACATTTCCTCTGCCTGCACTCTCCAACGTAAATAACGCTTACCGTGGTGAGAGACTTCCTCTGGGTGATCCTCCTCTGCCAGCAAGGCTTCGGCTGTTATCTCCGAGATCTTGATCTGCAGTGTAAATATTTCACAGCTGATAAATCACCTTTTCTTAGATAAGTGTTTTAATGTCTGATGTAGATATTTTAAAAATACCTTCAATCTCAACTCCTATCTGTAGTTACTGCTGAAGAGTGAATAAGTAACTAGTTTAAGATTGCTGAACTGTAGCATGTAAGGTGTTGTCCTTACACATTTCTGAGGCTGTACCAGGCCATGGATTATGTTCACTTCTTTCATTCCTTTCAGTTTTACAGCACAGAAGCGTGGTTTGCATTTGCAGTACCCTCCCCTCAGCCACTTTTAATTTGTACGGTGAAAGTAATGAATCACAGCTGTGGACAGCTAATCTGTATGCTTATCACAGCAAATCCTGATGCTCTGTCTTTTTTTAACACTTTGCATCCCAAAACAACTCATAAAATATATAACGTATTAAACTTACTGCTGCCATCTAACAAGTACACATTATTCTGCAAATTTACTGAAAACTTTATGAAAGCGTATAATTCACTAATTCCTATTTATAAGCAAAGCATAGGAAAGCCCCTTGCTAAAAAGGTAGTAAAACAAACAAAAAAGGCCTCATTAAATATACGAAAACGTTTTGCTTGGAAGGACTCAAAAGGGTTATTTTCCCTATGGCCTCTCAATAAAATAACCCTATCTGCCCCCTTCAAGGTTGCCCTCCCCCTATTCTGAGTCAAGCGACCTCCGACCCCTTGGAGGGCAAAGACATGACTGATCCATTCTTGGTAAACTGCTAAACTCATTCCCTTCCCCCAAACAGGCATGACTACTACGACATGTCAACAAATCCTTATGGAGGGAATGAAACAAAGCAAAGCCAGCGGCTCATTAAAACCGCAGCGGAGAGCCCGCGGTACCAAATGCCAATCGGTAAATATTCACAAGATTATTAAATGCTGCACAAGTTCTCTAACGGGATCTCTTTCACACGAACTTGTATGTAATGCAATTTCATGAATTATGCAAATAAAGGCTTCAACTATTCACGACAAAACCCAGAGCTGTGTCACTCCGGCTGCAAAGAGCTAGGAACTGAGCGCATCAATCACAGGAGTCACAAGAGACACTGGTGCATTCCTGCCTGCTGATGGCTCTGCTTAAACATTTACATTTCACACACCGAGGGGAAAAAAGGGGGAAGAAAACCCGCGCCGTTCCACAGAACAACTGAGAATTTACTTCCAACACAGAACAACTTTGTACAGACATTTAATAACAAAAAGTTGAGAGAAATCAAAAATACAATTTAACAACCTTTTTAAAAGCAAGGAGTTCTGTGAAGCTGCACATTTGCACCGGCAGAGGAAGCTTACCTGCTTGGCTGCTTTCAGACTGAGCTATAAGCGCTGCCATGGCTGAATTTGGATTCAGTCTATTGCCGTACATGTGGGATGGAGGCAGACTGAGAGAAGATCCAGGTAGGGTGTTTGCCTGCAAGAAACCAATTAAAACGTGAATCCTCTTTTTATAATTGGGAGAAATGCTAAATGTATTATAAAGAAGCCTTCTTAGTGTACACTTATTATTTTTGTAAGTTGAATGCTTTTAAAAACAATGTATTTAAAAGAAAAAAATGTTTTTCATTTGTGAGTATAGAAATAGAATTGCAGCACATTGAAAAATAGATCAGGTTTTACAGCGTGTTGTATTTGTGGTTGGCAAGATCTTCTAATTAAAGAAAACCCTTCTAAAAAAAAAGTACTGTAGCAAATATTAAAAATACCTAAAGTGCATTTTAAAACAAGCACAGTTTGCAGGACGGGCAGACTTCCTTACAATCCTGAAATATGCGCTCAATGCTAGGACTTAGTAGCATGGCGACCATGTGGTTATCCTACTAATTATTTAATCTTATTAAACCATTTACAAAATAAGGGCAGGTAGACAACAGATGTCTCACAAATGCTTGGGTTCCTTACATCACAAGCCGGCTGTGGAGGTCAAAAGGTCCAACTTTCAGCTCTATAGTTTAACTACACAGAGCCATATTTCCCTTGCTCGACTCCGTCATTAGTAAAACGTGCACAGTATTTTGTTACTTCCTATTTTGATAGACTTGGAAGCCTGGTGTTTTTTTGTTTTGTTTTGTTTTTATTTTAAAGAACGCAAACAGCCATTACAAGTATGTTTTCTATACAATAGGGGGCTCCGGGAACCACAGCTTTGCCCTGACCCCATATAAGGAACTGTATTTTTGGCAGTTGGCCAGCTCTACTTATTGAAGAGCTCCCAAAGTTTGTGTTCATTCATGTTGCTAACCACAATTCTGAAGGTCTCTGCTGGGACTTGTGCCAAACAAGCGAAAATGAACCCTTAAACAGATGAAGCTAAGGAGGCTGGCCAAAATCTTGCATAATCCAACGCAATAAAAATACCTTCTTCCTTGGCTGCTTATGCTTTTTCCCTTTCGAAGAAAAAAAGATTTGTGTCAAATGCTAAGTTGCAGAGACAGGCAATCAAAGAAATAAAGGCACAGCTGCTTATTTTAAAGGCATTTTCCTACCTGATAAAAAAATTTTTTCAGAACAAAGAAAAGATTGCGGGGCAGGGGAAGGGGGTGGGGGATACACGGAATCAAAGATACACAAACCTGTGTGATCACTGGTTTAAAAATTAATCTTTTAAGAAAATGTAAACAACCTTTACAAATGAAACTTTTTTGAAAAACAAGAAAAGAAGGTGAACAGTAAGGAACTCAATTTGTGGGACATTTTGACATGCATAACTGCACACAAGAGACAGGGGAAACATACTGGTTATTACAGCAAAATATTACAGAGTATAAACTATGTCTCTGGAAAGAATCACACACTACCATTAACTTTTGGCTTTCTGCCAACATATTAAACTTGATGAATGGACTTTTATGAATTCACACAACTGTTTTCAATGATGCTTTATTTACTATATACTGGTGAGAAATTGTGCCTGATATTTACATTCTTCTACTGTCACAAAGTTAGAAAAAGCCACAAGTAATTGCTTACAATGATCAGGGGTTTATTCACTTTTCGGTTTATAGGTATTTGCAACATTGCTAGACATGGAACCACAGTGTCGCTTCAAATCTTCTGGTTGTTTGTTGGGGTTTTTATTAAGAATTGCATATCTTTAGTAGAATGAATCTGAATTATTTCTAAGTCTTAAAAATAATGCAGGCATTCCCACCTACCCAGGTACAACAACTTCCAGAGATACAATATGCATTAGTACTGTGACACTGACTGACAAAGGCAGCAATACTGCACAGCTCCTGCTATTTTCCTTAACAAATGCCTATAGGGCAGTTCCAACTTAACTATTACTGTTCCTAGCAACCTTCAGCTGTTTTCCCCTCAAAACCAAGCAAACTTCAGTCAAATCTGATAAACTGATATAACCTTACAGAATGGGGTATTAAGAGATTCAACTAGCATTATCATTCAACCATATCTAAAAGACCAGACTAGCAAAACAGAAGTTTATATGATGTTACAAGTTCTACTAATATTTTCGGGGGTAGGGGAGGGGTTTAAACTCCAAACACCAGATCTTATTTCTGTTTAGTTTTAGCATATTTCCCTAAAATATTTCATTTAATTCTAGTAAGTGTATGTACTCCTCACATTTTACACAGAAGCTTCTATATTTAGCTCTCAGTCCACGTAATTCACTGCAAGGCTGCTTAAAACTGCAACAGCAGCTATATATTAATTTTTGATGGCAGGGTAGCTATAATCAGCAAGGGGAATACACGTTTATTTGACTGAAACATGCACAAATAGCTTTAAGAACTTTCTGAAAGTACCTAAGTATGTTCAAGGGAGTTGCTAAAGTTTGTTGAGTTAACTAGCACATCACAAAACAGAAGACATCAAAGGAATTAAACGTTTGCTAAGTGATAAGTTGATACAACATATCAAAAGACTTAGCAGGATTTAAACAATATCTAAGAACTTAGGTTTTTGCACAAGTACTGGTTTCACCCTAAAGGCTACCCTGTTTGTATTTTAAAATAATAGTAATTATGTCTTACAAGTTGGAACTATACAAGTCCCAATGCTATCCTGCATTCTATGCAACTCTTAAAGCAAAAAGACACAATAAAATTGTTCAAGTAAGTTGAAGGCAAACAAAAAACTCTGAAAATACTTTTTTTTAATGGCAGTGTAAAATGAAAAGAATAATGATTTGTGAAGCTTTCTTATACACGTGACGACTTCATCTGACAAGGAAGTAGAGAAGGTGGAGGAGTGCTACATTATTTAAAGGTGAAATAGGAGCTTCATGTTTCACTCACAGTCCAAACAAGCTGTAGCAAGCATTTATTAAAAATGCGCAATCATCTTGTCAATACGTATTAAGGTCACAGGACTGACACATGTTCTAAAATGCAGAACTTTTAAGGTTGTATTATTCTTTATTTCAACTGTTTCTATTTAAACACTCAACACAATACATGATCAAAATGTATGAACTAATAAAAACCCAAGACTACTAAGTATTTATTTTGAAAAGGCAGCAAATTTTCCTGAAAATATTTTAGAAGAAGGATTTAAGCCCATCTAGAGGTATACAACACACTGCTTTCCTTTATGGCATGTTCAATAAATCAGTAAAGCCATAAGCAGCAGAGCAGCACAGAAGGACGATGCATTGTAATTCAGAGAATGCCCACGTGCAGGAAGAAATGATTGATATTTGACTAATGTTTAAAAACACATCCTCTACAGCAAGAGAGAAAGTACAAGCATGTTCTTCTAAATGAAGAACAAGGCTTGCTAGTTAACTGCATTTAACTCATATATATAAATATCCTACAAAATATTTAGAATAGTTTTATATTTGTTTGCATGACACCAGAATAGCATTTAACCGTATGACTATGAAGTTTCCAAAGCATTCATATCCAAACATTTACTCGTATCTGAAATTTCCAGGGAAAGCAGTATCTTCAATCAAAAGTTACATGTTCTTCCAGCAGAAAAAACCAAAGCGGAGAAAAATGAGACAATACTTTGCTCTATGCAATCAGATTGAGTCTCAAAACTTTGAGACTCTTTGAACATGCCTTTTCCCCCATTCCTTTCAACTTTTATGCTATGAAATATTTTCTGATAACAGGCCTCATTTCTGTCTTAGCTGCACACCAGTAAGGTTTTAATACTCAGCGTGTGATGAGAGATGAAACCAAGTGTGAACAACTTTTGGGTCCCATGAGTAGGCTGACTGTTGAAGCTGTCAGGTTCAATTGCATCATTCCACATTATTCAATGCCCCAAACTGCTCCCTAATTGTTAGAGGCTTAACATATTCAAAACCATTGTTTAGGCTAATGCTGAAATGCCTACAGTTGAGTTTCCATAAAGAAAGGGGAGGGATTTAATTGTAGTTAAACCATTACTGAACTCTCCTCCTTTCGTGATAGGGCAACAAGGATGGCCAGAACAACCAATTCCAAGACAGCTTCTTAATCAGTTTATATCAAATCAACACCCCTTTTACCCTCTGCTTTAAAAACTGTCATTGCTATATTGTAGCTTTGTGTAATATCACAATGCTTTACAATTAGCGACACATCACCTAATTACCTATTTCCGCCAATATTTATTTGTCAAAAATAATTTCAAAGGTTAATGTTATTTCTTGTTTAAAATAAAAACATATCATTGTTTCTGTGGTTGGGGGTCACATCATTTCCCAATCATAGCAGGTTCTTCATCACAGCATGATGTGCAGAACTCCCCCTTGCTCCTACTAATACGAAGTATAGAAATAAAGAGCATTAGAGATACCACTAACAACTACCTATGGCCCACTACTACTGGAATCATAAAAAAAATTTCGATGCAGATGAAATTTAAAGGTAAATTTTCTGCAAGCTGTTCTTCTACCCTTGTGAGATATTACAAACACTTTCCACGCATGCCTATCTTCATGAAATATGGAAGGAAATTCAAGCACAGGACGAAGTGTTAGCATCAGTTTACTTCATCTAGAAGACATCTTAAGCTGATGCATTTTGGTCTATGGCAAGCATATCTGAACATTGTATTAATTAATTAAAACCTGTACTGAAATTAAATGAGATTAAATATGAACACATATTAATTCTAGACACATAATTATAATAAAAATTTATAATGTGCATATATATAAATTATTTTCTTTTATTGAGGGGTGAAAAGAGCTGCCTATCAAGTGACAGCAGCAGAGCAACTTTGCCTTGTGTTTCCCAGCTTAACTTGGGCAAGTGAAGAAATACTATTTTTAATCCTAGGAATTTTAAGGCCTTTGCTTAGGTATTGAAGGCAATGGGAAGAATATGCTATTGCTTCCTTTTATTCTTTCACTACTTATGGTACAACTTTTAACTGCATTTAGGAGAGGTGAGGGAACCACCAATACCCATCATCACTCGCCTCCTGTGAACTGTCAGCTGTTCCTTGGAAGGCAAAGCACACCCACAGAAGGGTGGTCCCAGTACAATTCAGTGCAACACAAAGAGGAGTCCTGCCACATCAACAGCTTCTCATGCATCACTTCCTGTGACACAACTCTTGCAAATTTTCACCACAAATACGGAATTTGCTTAGAAACCTTAGAATGCTTATCAAGACCTTGTTTCCAATGGAAAAACAAAAATCTGAATTCCTGTTTATTTTCCCATATGCCAAGAAACATAGATGGAAGACAACACAGAATATCCTTAATAAAATACAGTTCCCACATTCTTTCCGAAAATTATCATCTGACTTTTCAAAACAACCAGCACAACACAAAACAATATTAATCTGTAGTATGGTAATTACTATGCACATATTTTAATTAAACTGATACTTTGATTTACATCTTTTTAATATATGTTTTGGCTGTCTTCAGTTATAAGTTAAACATAACTGAATTTCAAGCAAACAATATTGATCACTTGACTAAACAGCCTACAGCACTACTGATAACTGGAATCAGACTGAATTTTTACAGCAAACTTCACCTCACCTGCTATCACACATGACCAATGCAAATCAAACCCAAACATTCACCATAGATTTTTACACATTCATTCTATGAAAGAAATACTGAGATTGAAGACAGCCCTCCCATACTGCCACTACTACCATCCAAGCACTCTGAAGCCCTCAAAGTTTGGGGATTTTTTAAAACAGATAGCCAAGGTCCAATTGCACAACTGGCTGAAATGAAAGAACAAAAAAGCATAATTAGGGGGTTGGAAAAGTTAAAATAAAATCAGAAAAAGGGTTTATGATGTCTTAGAAGGGCAACTTTTCATTCAAAAACAAGAACATTAATTACAAGTGTACAAACTGTCATAATTTAAATCTGTCGGGAAAACTGTATTTTTTACATCATTCCATGGATACAATACTCACATCACTAGTACTTTTTCTGTTTGCAGCAAAAATAAATCCTTTGAACTTCTGGCTGTAATGAAGACTCTAACTTATGAACCAGCTAATCATGAAATACTGTCTTTGAGAATTAATTGTTGTGATTAAACGTACAAATAAATCCTTCAACTAAATGAAAACATCTAAACTTCAAACACCAGCACTCAAGTATTTTCCAGGAAAGGCATGAATGAATACAACTAGGAAACACAGTGGGATTTGACAGGCAAAATGAAAAATTAATGGCACACCTACAGAAACTAATTTATACCTCTGCCCAGTGTACAACAAGGGCACATTAAGTCATTAAAAACCTCATGGATAGACGGCCTATCTTCCAATAATGTGGAAACACTATAACCTCAACTGTACTACCACTTTGCTCCTCTCTTTCATGTTAACTAACTAGATATTATATAAATTTTTAACCAATTAAGATGTATTTCTGTATTTACCAGACATAAAAAAGAAACTTGTACAAAAACCTATTAGAATGCTTCCTCATTAAGAGGTCTTTTTTGTTTGGTTGGATTTTTTTTTGTTTGGGGGTTTGGTTTTGTTTTGTTGTGGGTTTTTGTTTGTTTTTTAAAGAAGGCTTTGTAGAGAGAAGACCCTGGGATTCCTCCAAAGACCTAACTGAAAACAGAGCTATTATTTCAACACAAAGCCCTTTTACCTTAAGTTGGTTGCTCTATCTTTTCCATCTACCTCTGTCGTCATTGCACTTAAACTGTATGTGCTCTACATGGACATGGAAGCAGTATCATGCCCAAGAATCTGTTTTACTTAAGAACTTTAACCTATACATGAGGAATTTCAATTTCACTCTCATACTGACTAGCAGAAAAAATGACTTTATTAGGAAACAAACTCAGTATACCCACATACGAGTATTCCAAAGAAAGTCAGACACTTGCAATATCGCAAATAATGGATCTGAAAGAAAAGTAACTACTTTCAAGATCACCTATAATTTCAAAAAGAATAATAATAAAGAATCAGCTACTTATTCACAAGCACCGATATTTAAACTATGTAAATATCAACAGTCTTTGCTATTTAAGTGATGAAATAAACACCTTCAGTAGCAGAATTGCTGCTGTGCAAAAATGCTTGCAAGATTCACAACATTTATACAAGGCCTCTAAGGCCACTGCCTCAGCAACCAACTCTGCAGCTTGCAACAAACACACACTATCTATACTTGAAATCTTTTTCGAGTAAGACCTAAACATTTCATCTAAACAGTTTTATTATTTACATTGCATACAAACTAGAAAATTTCACACTTTTTACATTCAACACCATTATTATTGTCTAAGGCAGCTAAATTGAAGTAGTGCTACACTCAGTTCAACGAAGAGGTCAATGTGCCTCAGTTGCCTGGAGACTGATGGTTGCTACAGCAGCACCAGATAAGCCAAGCTAAATAAGCTTCAGCTTGAAGGCAGAAAACATTTATTGCTAGAGCGAAACATTGATGCAGTTGTCTCAGCATGCGGCACTGTGCAAAACCACGCAACCGCCTTTCAGACTACCTCTATACTGCACAAGTCTACATGAAGACAAGCTTTCTGAAGCAAGAGGAAAACAGGATTTTCATTGGGCTAAATACTAGATTACTTGCAACTATGATTCCTTTGTTCTTCTAGTTGAGTCACATGTTAGAAGGAATTTTCCCTCTGGCTGTAAATTCTTCCTCCTTGCTACTCTTCTCCTCCCCCACCCCAAAAATCCTCAGTTAGACTGCATGAAAATAAAATTAGATTTTTACCTGTTTTGCCCAGAAGTAGCTAGAAATTAAAACAGCTTTTATGTGAGAAACAAGAAAATCTTGATGGAAAGACTTTTACTAGTTCAGTTCTTTGACATTTTTTATTTTGCAAGACTCAAATTTAAGTGGCTGTGACACAAATAGGATTTAGTGGGTTTGGAAGGAAAGTCTCTGTTTTGCAGTGACATCCTACACCACAATCAAACCTCTCTGTCTACAACATACTGAAGGATGCATTTAGCACTCTTTCCAAATCTAGAAGCACTGGCAATTTCCTATGGCAATGAGTCCTGAAGATGAGCAACCTACTCTGTTAAGAATGATTTCTTTTTGTTCTAGATGTGCTGACATTCCTTTTTGCATCTTTTTATTAAGCTATAAGATAAGGAAAACAAAGTAATTTCAGCATCCAAACAGCCTGTGATCCATTTTGATATTTTACCTTTGACCCAGTGGGTAGGAGCCTCTTTCAAAAGACTTTATCATCAAGAGGTGCTTTGATAGTAACATAACATATGTTAATTGGTTTTCATGTATCCAGCATTTCTATCAGTTAGAGAATTCTAGAATTCTTACCACAGTAAGGATCTAATTTCATTCTTCTGGAAACATGCTGCTTAAACCATGCAGCATCATTATCTCCAGATGTTTTATTAGCCTCTTTGTAATGATCACTCGTATTAAAGGTAATACAAACAAAATTTTTAAAAAAATTTTTTAAACCCCTAAAACACAACCCCCCCCCAAACCCCCAACAAACAAACAACA
>VZTR01024238.1:0-10124 GCA_013400775.1 Chaetops frenatus
CTCTCCGTCTCTCCTCATTGCCGGTAGTGCTTGAGATTGCCCCAGCGCAGGTGCAGGACCTTGCACTTGGCCTTGTTGAACTTCATGAAGTTCACACAGGCCCACTCCTCAAGCCTGTCCAGGTCCATATGGATGGCATCCCTTCCCTCCAGCATGTTGACTGCACCACTCAGATTGGTGTCATTGGCAAACTTTCTGAGCGTGCACTCAATCCCACTGTCCATGTCACCCACAAAGATGCTAAACAGCACCAGTCCCAATACTGACCCCTGAGGAACGTCACTCGTCACTGGTCTCTACTTGGACATTGAGCCATTGGCCACAATTCTTTGAGTGCAACCATCCAGCCAATTCCTCATCCACTGAGTGGTCTATCTGTCAAATCCATGTCTCTCCAGTTTAGAGACAAGGATGCTGTGTGGGACAGTCTCAAATGCTTTGCACAAGTCCAGGTAGATGATGCCAGTAGGTCTTCCCTCAAGAAGTCACATCTAAAATGTCACTGGTCAATACTGACTGAGATTGATCACTGCAGTGTCTTATCTTCTTATTAAATCCCTTCTTAACTATCTCTCTGCATAAACTCTGTGTATTCCATGTGCATGCATGTTGCAAGGGCTAAGTGCCAGCTAGTGGGGAGACCTAATTGTATTTGGTGCCAGCTACTGGAAGATTTAGACCAGGGCTGTAGATGCCCCTGGGCTATGGTGTCAGTTATAGAGCAGGTTAGGGTCTTGTCCACCAGCTACTGGAGCAGGAATGAAGTGCATCCCAAAAAAGCAGCTACTGGGAGAGACCAGTCTTGAGGAGTGTAGTGGTTTCAGTTGGCTGTTGTGAGATAAGGATTAAGAGAAATGCAAAGCAGGCTTAAAACTTCAAAGGTAAAAAGATAGTTTATTAACAGAACTAAAAGACAAGAAAAAAAAATAAAATGAACCCCCAGATGTAAAACTAAAACTCCCAGATGTTTCTTTTCCTCCCACTTCATTTGTTTTCCTTTACCATCATCAACAACACAGAGAAACAAAACTTAGAGATCTTTGATCAGTTTACCACCTTTAAAATAGACTTCCATCAGTTCAATTGGAAGAAGAGTCTCTCCTGTCTCACCATGGAGATTTTCCCTCAGGAAACACAATTTTCTTGTGAGGTTCAATATCACAGTGAACTCCCACCCAGAAAGGATATTTGTTTACATGTGATAGTCCTTCCCTCGATTACAGCTTTTCTCGCAACTGTTGTTTAAGGGCTCATTTCTGTACTATGGGGTGGTAGTTTAAGGATGAGTTGTTTTAGTAGAAAAGTAAAGGTCTTCCTTTTCTGGAAGCAAGGCCTCTTTTATTTCTGAAGCAAAGGTTCTTTTCTTCTATCACTGGGGCAAGGGATTCCTATCTCTCATCTTTGTGGCCTGGTCTCCCATCTCTCTTTCTCTGTTCAAGTTTCTCATTTAATCACAGCTACTTCAACATCAGCTTGCTTCAGCATGGGTGCCTCTGCTCAGGCTACAGTTAGAACGCTGCATCCCCCCAATGCATTCATGAGTTACAGGACAGTCTAATATATCACAGTCTATCACCATGGCCTCACAAAAGAATTTTAGCTTAAAAACATCTTTTCTTTCTCTCCTCTCTTAAACTTTTCAGTCCCCTTTTCACTGACTTAGGAGCTTCTGTAGCTTTCTTCTGTGTCTCAACCTTTTCTGAGTCTATTTAGTACACTTAAAGGGTTAATTTTCCTTCTCAGTTCAGCTGGAATTTCATGCATTCCACAGGGGGGGGAAGAAGGGGGCGGACAGAGGCCCGGCCTGAGAGAGAGGCAGGCTGCCCCCCCGGAGCTGCATTCCTCTCTCCCTCAGGCAGGAAGGGGAAGCAAAAGCAACCCGGAGCAGCAGCAGTGCTGCCCCGAGAGAGGGGGAGGGGGGGTAGGCAGGGAGCTGGTTGCAGGCTTGGCACAGCCCCCAGGCCCCAAGACCCAGGAGGGGCCGGCTGGGCCGCACGCAGAGATGTTACCTTCCTTGAAGGCGGAAGCCAAAGAGTGAGAAACTTACACTTCACTTCTCTCAAGATGTGATCCATAAAGGCAAACTCTTTCTCCCAATGGCCAAACAATGTGTCAGTGTAAGAAATAGCTAATTAATTGGCCACTCAAGCCTGCAGGAAACCATACTCACCAGAAATTATAAAAAGTTCTTACGCGGAAAAAGTTACTTTTTTTCAAACCATGACAAGGAGAAAAAAGAGTGGCTCAGCACCAGTGGCTGGAGCAGGCCTGCAGGTCACAGTCCATGTGCCTGGTGCTGGCTGTTTTCGGGGGAGCGAGTTAAATGTCTGTATTTCCCCAAAAGTTCTAAATATAACTACAGCCCTGTGTCCAATTGTCATTCTACCATGAATCTTTAAAAGAACTTGCCCATCCCAGTAGTGTTGAGTGACACATATAGACAGAGGGGCTGTGCTGCTGGTGCTTGAGGAATTTTCAAATGTGCATGTGCTTGTGAATTTAAAGAATGTCGTGCCTGTGCTGTCAGTAGTAAACTATCTCTAAAAGGTATATAGGTTGTATGTGGCAAGGTCTTGGTAGCAGAAGGGCTGGAGGGATGGACTCTGTAACAGACATAAGGCTGACCATGTGTTGAACAGAGTCAGTTCCAGTCAGCTCTGAAAGGGATCCACCACTGGCCAAAGCTGAGACAATGAGCAAAGCTGGTGGCACCATCATGAAAGGAAGGAGGAGGTCAGCAGAACTGCTACCTTGGATTTACAGAGGGCAGACTTTGGCCTGTTTAGGAGCCTGGTTGAGAGAGTCTCTTGGGAAGTAGTTCTGAAGGGCAATGGAGTCCAAGAAGGCTGAACATGCTCCAAGAAGGAAATCTTAAAGGTACAGGAGCAGGCCGTCCCTATGTACTAAAAGACAAGCCATCGGGAAAGAAGACTGGCCTGGATGAACAGAGCTTTGGCTAGAACTCAGGGGAAAAAAGCAAATTTATGACATCTGGAACAAGGAACAGGACACTCAGGAGGACTACAAAGATGTTGTGAGGTTATGCAGGGAGAAAGTTAGAAGGGCCAAAGCCCAGCTACAACGTAATCTGACCACTGCTATAAAAGACAAAAATATTTCTATAAATACAGCAGCAACAAAAGTAGGGCTAAGGAGAATCTCCATCCTTTATTGGATGTGGGGGGAAACATAGTGACATTGTGACAAAGACTACTTTCTTTGCCTCAGTCTTTAACAGAAAGACCAGTGGTTCTCCAGGTATCCAACTCCCTGAGCTGGAAGACAGAGATGAGAAGAATGGAATCCCCATAATTCAAGGGGAAATGATCAGTAACCTGCTACACCACTTAGACAAACACAAGTCTATGGGGCTGGATGGAATCCACCCAAGGGTACTGAGGGAGCTGGCAGAAGAGCTCACCAAGACACTCTCCATTTGTCATCAGTCCTGGTTATCCAAGGAGATCCCAGCTGACTGGAGGTTGGCCAATGTAATGCCCATCTACAAGAAGGGTCAGAAGAGGGATCTGGGGAACTGCAGGCCTCTCAGTCTGACCTCAGTGTCAGGGAAGGTTATGGAGCAGTTCTTCTTGAGTGCCATCACATGGTGTTTACAGAACAAGCAGATGACCAGGCACAGCCAGAATGGTTTTAGGAAAGGCAGGTCCTACTTGACCAATCTCCTTCTATAGCCAGGTGACCGACCTAGTGGATGAGAGAAAGGCTGTGGATGTATCTACCCAGACTTCAGTAAAGCCTTTGATACTGTCTCCCACAGCATTCTCTTGGAGAAGCTACAGCCCATGGCTTCCACAGATATACTGTTCACTGGGTAAAAAACTGGATAGCAAGACCCAAAGAATGGTGATGAATGGTGTTAAATCCAGATGACTGCTGGTCACTAGTGGGGTTCCCCAGGGTTTAGTATTTGGGCCAGTTCTATTTAATATCTTTATTGATGATCTGGATGATGGAATCAAAGGCACCCTCAGTAAGTTCACAGATGACACCAAGTTGGGTAAGAATGTCGATCTGCTGGAGGGCAGGAAGACTGTAGAGGGATCTGGACAGGCTGGATTGATGGATCGAGGCCAAGGGTATGAGGTTCAGTAAGTCAAAGTGCCAAGTCCTGCACTTTGGTCACAACAATCCCCTGCAGTGCTACAGGCTGGGGGCAGAATGACTGGAAAGTGGCCCAGCAGAGAAGGAGCTGGGAGTATATGTTGACAGCCGGCTGAACATGAGTCAGCAGTGTGCCCAGGTGGCCAAGAAGGCCAACAGCATGCCAACTTCTATCAGAAATAGTGTGGCCAGCAGGACCAGGGCAGTGATTGTCCCCCTGTACTCAGCAATGGTGAGGCCACACCTTGAATAGTGTGTTCAGTTTTGGGCATCTCACTACAAGAAAAACACTGACCTGTTGGAGTGTGTACAGAGAAGGGCAAAGAAGCTGGTGAAGGGTCTGGAGCACAAGTCCAATGGGGAGTGGCTGAGGGACCTGGGGTTGTTTAGCCTGGAGAAAAGGAAGCTCAGGGAAGACCTTGTCACTCTTTACAACTACCTGAAAGGAGGTTGTAGCGAGGTGAGTGTCAGTCTCTTCTCCCAAGTAACAAGCAGTAGGATGAGAGAAAGTGTGGATGGTATCAGGCCTAGTCAGAGGTTTCTCAGCGGCTTATTGCAAGCAGCTTCTCGTGAGAAACTCAGCACTGGCCAGAAAACATCCCCACATCGGTTGAACAATATTGCCATGTTCTCGTGAGAAAGCAAGCATCAACATAGAGCAGGAATTCTAAACACCAGATATAGATAACACACCTGTTCTGAGGGGGTCTGTTTTTACTCTTGATTATTTAGGAATAAGTGTTATTAATAAGTAACCAATAATTGTTAGGGGTGTTAATTTCTCAGCCAATAGAATATGACATGTGTACGATCTATGTTATAAAAGGGTCTTGTAAAATAAAGAGGAGGCCTTTTTGCCTTCGGCCTTCACTTCTGGAGTCCATGTCGTTTTTGTCCATCTCAACAGCGACATCTGGTGACTCCGACGTGTACTGCAACCGCAGCAGATGGCATCGGAGCCGATTGGAATTTTTCTCCGACCGAAAGGATCGCAGCCGAAGCAATTAGGTGCTCGGACCAGCTTGCGAACTCGGCGACCTCCCACGGTTCCCGGTCGTCGTGAACTCCGCAATTACCCGGAGGGATACGAGGAGTGATTGTCGAGACCATGGCGGACTCCGAGGTCCCCTCGGAGGGACGCGCGTTCCCTGCGCACGGGATTAACTCCACGATCCCCCGAAGGGTTGGTCTCTTTCTCCAGGCAGCAACTGACAGAACGAGAGGACACAGCCTTAAGCTGTGCCAAGGAAAATATAAGCTGGATATTAGGAAAAAGTTTTTTACAGAAAGAGTGATAAAGTATTGGAATGGTCTGCCTGGGGAGGTGGTGGATTCACCATCTCTGGATGTGTTTAAGAAAAGACTACATGTGGCACTCAGTGCCATGGTTTAGTTGAGGTATTAGGGTTGGGTGGTTGCCAAACCGTGGGCAAAATTCCCCGCGGCACCTCTCTTTTCGTGCTCCAGATTGCCGGGACCCGGATCCCTGAGGCAGTGGGTCCCGCCGTGCCGCCTGCTGCCTACAGTTTCGCTCACCTCTGCGGCACCCCCCGCGCCGAGAGCGATGCGCTCCGCGTCCGCCGATTCCTCAGCACCTGCAGCCGAGCCCGCGGACAGCACCTCGTCTGCCGCCACACAGGTAAGGCGTGTCCCCATGGCATTGCGGGCTGAAAACCCCTTTGGCCCCGCCACCGGTGGCACCGGCATCGCTTCAGCGTATATCCGAGCCGCGAGTTCACTCGCGGACCCCTCGGGAGGCCACAGCACACCCGCGGATGACCCCACTACGATATGTACGGGTCCCCCAGTGCCAGAAACGGTGCCCCCCGCCCCCCAGGGAGGGCTCCTGGACTCAAAAACTTGCAAACATGGCGGTGGCTCGAAGCGTTTTCCCTCAGGAGTGCTGTGTTGTTTATTGCAGGCTGTTTAGTTCCTCTCTTGTTGGCTTTTGTTCTTTCCTTGTCATATCTGCATAGATAGGTAAAAGATATGATCTTTACTTCATAGGGAAGTTGCTGATATTGATAATTCTGAATGTGTTATTGATGTCATAAAGTGAATTCATTGGTTCTGTATAGCAACCATTTGTGCATTCCCTTAGGAGTTTGCACTTTGCTTATGGTACCATTCTAAAGAAACATGACACAGCCGGCTGTTTTAAACTTTCACATATAGTTGTGTAGCTCTTTGCAAAATATCTATAATTTTTTTTGAGAAGCTTTCCTAACTGATATTACTGAAAGGTTTTTTGTAGGATATGTTAGGAAAATACTTCCTGTTCAGGTCTTGGCTCCGGCCAAGCCCTGGACCTGACGGGTTGGATGTGTGCCAGCAGACCCAGGTGTTTCTGCAAAAAACTGAACTCAGGTCACTTTGACCTGCCAATATGATTTATAAAATCTGGACTCCCCTCCTTTCAAAGTGACTTTGGAAACCTTGCCTGGGAATGGTTCTCTAAGTCCTCACTATGAAACAGGGTTTGCCAGTTATTGCAGACTGGGTGATGGTACAGTGTTTAGATAATTGATGATGTATCATTCTAAATCACCATCTTTTTTATCATATGTATTACATTATTCATTTTTGCTCAGTGTGAGTTTATTACTTTACTATATGTATTGCTTTGCTTTCATGTTTGTAGTGAGATATGAAGAGCATTTAGATAATGCATTGATGCTGGTTATACAGGCCAGATTTGTGCCAGGGTTTCCAAACCCTCCCCATCACTACCCCTGAAAAGACTTGTATTCCTCAACTTGTGCCCTTTAAGTCACGTGTCCCCAGGACAAAGCAACAAAGTCGTGGGGATGGCAGCTTCAGATCCACTGGACTGCCACAGGTCTTCTGAACTGCAGATATTTCTTATCAGCGACTACACATGACTTGCACCCCCGCCACAGATCCAGCTCAGAGGTTTGATCATCACAGATGCTGCCATGGCTATCATTTCCTTCTCTGCGTGACCTCCTGCATGGCCTTTGGCCCCTGTGGGGTCAGCCATCACAGGGCTGGGAGGAGCAACACAGAGTTGCTTAAGCAAACAGCCTGTGCTGATGCCTTAACCTGTGCTCTTAAAATAAAAGCTAAACATGGTTAGAGAGGAACAAGGGGTTTACCTTGGTATTTATTAAGGATCCTTGGATGTACCACAGGAGAGTGCACCGGCAAAATGTGCCGGCCAAATGCCCCATGTATACATTT
Source organism: Chaetops frenatus (assembly GCA_013400775.1). Classification (NCBI taxonomy): domain Eukaryota; kingdom Metazoa; phylum Chordata; class Aves; order Passeriformes; family Picathartidae; genus Chaetops; species Chaetops frenatus. The sequence continues at coordinate 7,324 of VZTR01024238.1, forward strand.
ATAGAACTTTGCACATTAGCATATTAGCATATCTATCACAGATTCCCTAATGGGAGGCTCAAGAGAAGCCCCCTATTGAGGAATGTCCCCCCTGCATGAGTCTATCTTAGTTTACAAAATGTGTTCTGGAGGGGACCTTGGTGTCTGGGGTGTTTTGACCCCCAACTCCAATGTTTAGTCTTTTGACTTAACAGAACTTTGGGTCTAAGCTACTTATCAGGTTTAGGGAATTACAAGCATGTGGGTTAAAAGCATTAGGGATACATAGAAGTTGCATAAAAGTGTATAGCAAGGGGAATATGAGAGGGATATGTGAAAAAGCAAAAATCATAATGGCATCAGTGCTGGTCACAAATGCAGAGGGACAGGCAGCTGCAGTTCGACCTTATGTCACTGCAGCTCCACTCAACCTCCGGGGTCGGGATATACTGGCAGCCTGGCGGGTGCGGATTGGGACACATCTTTGATGGGTGCCACTGTGCTGAAGGGCGCACAGTATCTTACGCTGCCTTTAAGGTGGCTCACAAACAAACCTATCTGGAAAAATCAGTGGCCCCTAACAAAATGAAAGCTGGTCACCCTTCGTGACTTGGTTCAGGAGCAATGGCAACAGGGACACATTGAGCCTTCTGCTAGTCCCTGGAATACTCCTGTCTTTATAATTAAGTTAAAATTCAGGGGGGTGGAGGCTGCTACAGAACCTCCAAGAAATCAATGCATTGATGAAATCCATGTGGACATTGCAGCCTGATATGCCCTCACCCACCCTGATCCCTATGGGGTGGGATGTTTTGATCATAGATCTGATTGATTGGGTTTTTTACAATTCCTTTGCATCCTAATGACATGTCAATATTTACTTTTACTGTGCCTGCAGTTAGCAATGCTGCACTGGTGATGAGGTATCAATGGAAGGTTCTGCCTCAAGGCATGAAGAACAGCCTCACCATTTCTCAATGGTACATAGCTCAGGCTTTGTCTGGAGCCCGTGAGCAGTTTTCTGGAGCACACTGCTATCATTATATGGTGGCAGCATCCTCCCAGGATGAGCTGCTGGGAATACAGCCTCAGCTGCTCACTGCCCTGCATTTCTATGGGCTGTAAGTGGCTCGAGAGAAAGTGCTACAATATCCTCCTGGGAAATAGCTGAGGGTCAAAATTCTAGATCAGACTCTGCAACATCAGGAGGTACAGTTCCTAGATTCCATTGAAACACCAGATCATGCCCAGAAATTGCTGGGTACCATCAATTGGTTATGTCCTTACTTGGGGCTAACTACAGCACAATTGTCCTCGCTGTTTTTAAAAACAAAAAGGGGGACCCTGACCTGGATTCACCTCGGAGATTGACTCCCAAGGCATACCAAGCACTGGATGAAGTCCAGCAGGCTGTTTCTGCTCGTCAGGTTCATCGAGTAGATCCCTCCACTGATACCACTCTTTTCCTTACCATTCCAGATTTACATCCTACAGGTATAACTGGCCAAAAGGAGTGAGCAATGGTCCAAATCTTCAGGGCAGAATGCTTATCATCTGTCCAGCATTAAATTATTGCAATTGGCAAAATCAACAAAGGACTTACCGTCTTCATTGATGGCTTAGGAAAACAAGGAAGGCCATTGTTACCTAGAGGGATGAATCTGAGTGGCAGGTGCTGGAAGGCCATGAGTCAAGTTCTGCCCAGCAGGTTCAATTGAAGCTGTGACCATGGCATTCCAGCAGTTTTCTCACATACCTTTATATCTAGTTACTGATTCCACTTATGTAGCAGATATCACCTAATGCTTAGATGGGTCACTTTTGTAAGAAGTTAATAATGCAGCTTTGTTCTTAGTGTTGAAAACTTTGTGGTGTGCAATTCAAGCTTGAATTCATCTGTATTACATTCTGCATGTTTAAAGTCACACTAATTTACCAAGACTTATAGCAGAAGGTAATGCCAGAGCTCATAAATTAGCCAACCCTGTGTGGGTGATGCCTCAGCCTGACAAAATAGCATAAGCCTAAGCATCACATCATTCCTTTCATTAAAGTGCACATTCTTTACAGAGGCAGTTTCTGCTGATGCCTACTGAGGCTCGTGACATTGTTAATTCCTGTGCTGATTGTCATGGGTTTGCCGCACCTGTACCAGTGGGTGTCAACCCCAGAGGCCTACAAGCCTTACAGGTTTGGCAAGCATGTCACCCACGTTGCTGAATCTGGCTATTTCAAATATGTGCATGTGTCTATTGACATCTTCTCCTCTGCTATGTGAGCGTTGCTCATACAGGAGAAGAAAGCCACGATGTTATTGCCCATTGGAGGCTGGCTTTTGCAGTCTTAGGCATACCTTCTTCTGTAAAAACTGATAATGGTCCTGCCTATGTCACAGAAGACACGGCAGTTCCTACAATTATGGGGTGTATCCCACAAATTTGGTATTCCTCATTCTCCTACTGGTCAAGCTATTGTTGAACGTGCTCATGGCACTTTGAAGTGTGTTGGAAAAACAAAAAGGGGGAATGCCTGGAGAAACCCCACAGAGCCAGCTGGCAAAAGCCTTATATACAATCAACCATCTTACAGTGCCACCAAATTCAGATAATCCTGTTCTTTTGAATCACTTTTTCTCACTGCAGTCTTCAGGTGAGACGCACCTGCCCTGAGCGAAAGTCTGGGTACGAGATCTAACCACCAACAAGTGGGTAGGCCCATGTCATCCGATCACTTGGGGCCATGGATATACTTGTGTTTCCACAGATATCGGGGTACGGTAGATACCTGCAAGGTGCGTTTGCCCTGACCTGCGACACCAAAAG
>VZTR01024239.1:0-11967 GCA_013400775.1 Chaetops frenatus
CCTAAATCAAGTCCTTAAGTGACCCCCATTCCCACAGCTGACTCTTCTGTCCCGGCTGAGAGAGGGCATTTTCATGGCTTCTGAGGTTCCAAAGCTTAATGATCAGTTTGGTTGAGATGCTGTTTGAGCTAAGCACATGTTGTATCACATCATTTCACCCAGACAAGACACAGTCAGATTGGGTGATGCAGTAGAATGATGTTTCTTTTTTACTAAAATCTTCTAAAATAGTCAATTAACCTGCTCCTTAAACTTAAAATTCCTCAGGAGTTGGCACTGTTCCCCCTACCTTTATAATCTCTGTTGGACCATTGGGAAGTGTCGCTGGTAACTCATTATTGGCCAGAGAGGTGCAAACAGATTCTCAGGGATCTCACAGTGCAGACTGCAGGGGAGCATCACTGAGACGGGTGAAGATCATCTGTCTGTAATTGAACTGAGAATCTCGCACATTCGTTGAGCTGATGACACTGATTTCTCACCTCTGCAGACACTGGCCTCCCTTATGAAAAGGAAGGATGCTCAATGCTCTATTGTCTATAATCAATCTTCAACAAGCTAAATGTCCTCTCTCCCCTTAGATCCATCCTTCCCTGCCAAAACATTTTCTTCAACTGGCCAGGAGGCTATCTGCACCTAGAAACTGCAATTTAAAGGTGCTGCTTCAGGAAGAGTGAAGATGACCGAGTACAATTCCTCCCACTTAAATACCTGTTAGAGGATGTGAACTGCTTTTGTGGGGTTACAGACAGAAGGAAATATTTCCAGCAAAATTTTAGCATTTTAAATTTACAATGTAAATTTTGTAGTAACATTTGGATGCATAAGGAATATCCTGACTTGTGTCAGTTTTTCAGTTACAGATATCAAGTTCTTTAAAGAGTATTATACAAAAGATAAGAGCCAGGAAAGGCAATTCAAGTAAAATAATTTGTGCTTATGCTAATTAATGCTTATATCTTAAGTTCTCTTAAGATATAAGGGAACATTTTGTTTTTGTACAATATATCAGGCAGCTGCGTGCCCTGTAGGTTATTATAATTCCAATGCTAAATAGTAATTAAAATAAATTTCTTTTAAGTAGGATCCAGAAGAAAAAGTGAAGGAATTTATAGATACTAAACCAACAATGGCTGAATTCCAATCTCAAATCAGATACTTTTCTGTAAGTATTTTATCTTTAATAGAAATGAACTGTTCAGATAAATTTCAGTGAAATTAAATGCTGAACACTTGTATTTGTCTTAGCAATTAGAAATGCAAATCAGAGAACTGCCTAATCATTGTGCGCTGCAGTCGGTGGAAGTTGCAACAGAGTCATTGAAAATAGCTTTAATTCAGGAATGCCGCTCAAGGAAAAGAACATTTGGATTAGCTTTAAATAAAAAGGCTGCCACAGACGTGGGTGAAATTTATTCATTCATTGAAAATGTTAGCAAGAGGTTAAGCAGACCTATCCATGACCTTGAGGATGTACGGGAAGCAATGGAAGCACTGAAGGAGATCCGAGAGAATGAGATTAAAATTGACGTGACAGTTGGACATATAGAAGAATCTTACTCTGTGCTTCATAAATACAATCTGCTCTTTCAAGATGAAAATACAGAAAGAGGTGATGGATTGGCCTATGCCTGGAAGAACCTAAACACACAGGTATTGTACTGTTTTTCAGGTCAATATTATCAGCCCTCTTAATGTTGAAGTTATAGAACACATCGATTTTCCTAATTAATTTTTTTTGTTTCCTGCATTCATTCTTTTGTGCCTGTTTTTTTCTCTTTGTCTGCATATAGGCACGACAGGTTGAGGACTTGCTGCTGAAGGTACAGCCAGACATGAAAACAGACTTACTGAGAGGTGTTCAAAAATTCCAAATTAATACTGCAGGATTTTATAAACAATATGATGAAAAGTAGGTGACCTGTGTTGCAATACAATTATACTTCATGAGTGATTGTTTGAAAATGGTGTATCTAAAGGGCTTCAGCAAACGAACACAGCACAGCATCGCTCTATATATTACACCTGAAAAAAAGCCTAATTTCAGATTAATATAAGGTGGGCATACAGTCTTACTGTCAAAGATTCATTCCTGTAATTTCAGTGCTGGAGTCATTGATATTTCAGAAGAGTTAATAGGTTGGGGGAAAAAATCAAATTCTCAATCCAGATCAAAATGTAAAGGTTTTTTTTGAGTTTTAACTCAACAAAGCACTTTGGGAGATATTTAACAGTAAGTATTAAAGAAGTGTCTTGGATGCGACTGGAGATTCCAGTTCTAGGCATTTCTAAATTCACTCTTACGCAGCCTTACTTTTAAACTTACTTTACCACTTTTGAAGATGTAAATTGTGGGATATTTGTGGTTCATTGGACACTCCTACAGTAGCAACAAGGAGAGAAAGACAGGATTTGGCTTGCTGTGATCCTTTGGGGCTCTAAGACAATACCTAGCCTTTGAGGGCTCTCCCTTTGGTGATGGAGGACTCTCATGCAGCCCTGCTGGGAGCCTTGGCAAAGCTCCTGTCCTGTGGGATCTGCTTTTAAGTTGAGGCTTCACTGCCTGGTCCCTCTCTGCAGCTCCAACTCTGCCACAGCTGTGCCTGTGCCTGGCCATGGGCCCTGCTGAGCTGAACATGGATCCCAATACACAGACTCACTCCTGAGACTGACCTCAGAGAAACCTGGTTCCCANGTGCTCATTAGGCAAAATGGTATTTTTTTTCTCATATTTTTCTACTTAATTATGGTTCTAGTGCCAGCTACACAGTTTTCTCTCCTGATTTATGTATCTGTTATCTTTCCCTTTTTAAAATATAAATGAAAATAATTATTAAAATTTATTCTACAGAAGAAACAGGAAATAACAAAGATAAAACATTTATATATCTTTAGCTGTTTGTAAGATGTATGGTAACAGATGAATTTTTTTATTGCAAAAGAAATTGGGCTTTCTTTCGGGAACTGTTGAATACGTAATGTTGGTACAGTGAATATATGCTGCATTTTTTTTTTTTAGTCTGAAAATTTATAGAAAAAATGTTAAAAAAATTAAATAATGTTTATTAAGTATGGTCTGGGTTCTGTTGTGCTTCTTTGTGAAACCTGTATGGTTGACAATTNACCTAGCCTTTGAGGGCTCTCCCTTTGGTGATGGAGGACTCTCATGCAGCCCTGCTGGGAGCCTTGGCAAAGCTCCTGTCCTGTGGGATCTGCTTTTAAGTTGAGGCTTCACTGCCTGGTCCCTCTCTGCAGCTCCAACTCTGCCACAGCTGTGCCTGTGCCTGGCCATGGGCCCTGCTGAGCTGAACATGGATCCCAATACACAGACTCACTCCTGAGACTGACCTCAGAGAAACCTGGTTCCCACTGGACTGTGTCTCACCCTGGTTACCTTTCCTAGACCTGACCCTGACCCTGATTTACTCACTCACCTTCCCTGCTTGACCTTGGTCCTGTGTAATTATTGTGGACTTGTCTAAAGGTCTGGGCTATCATTTGAACATGATTTCTACCCCGAGGGCCCTGCTATTCCTGCTCAGGTTCTATGGGATCATGCCTTGGCTGTCTCTGCTGACTGTGTTTCTGCTTTAATCTCCTGGTCCCATTTCCCTTGCCAAGCAGCCAGCCTGCTCTGCTTTCTGCCCATCTTCCTGAATTTCTTTCTAGAAATAACCATGGCACAAGAGAAGATGACAGAGTTCTCATCCCAAAATGTTATGATGTGGCCAAGAAATGGTCCCAGGTGTGAGATCTGGGAATTACACCCAGTCCTATTGCTGAGATGTGCTCATTAGGCAAAATGGTATTTTTTTTCTCATATTTTTCTACTTAATTATGGTTCTAGTGCCAGCTACACAGTTTTCTCTCCTGATTTATGTATCTGTTATCTTTCCCTTTTTAAAATATAAATGAAAATAATTATTAAAATTTATTCTACAGAAGAAACAGGAAATAACAAAGATAAAACATTTATATATCTTTAGCTGTTTGTAAGATGTATGGTAACAGATGAATTTTTTTATTGCAAAAGAAATTGGGCTTTCTTTCGGGAACTGTTGAATACGTAATGTTGGTACAGTGAATATATGCTGCATTTTTTTTTNTCTGCTTTTAAGTTGAGGCTTCACTGCCTGGTCCCTCTCTGCAGCTCCAACTCTGCCACAGCTGTGCCTGTGCCTGGCCATGGGCCCTGCTGAGCTGAACATGGATCCCAATACACAGACTCACTCCTGAGACTGACCTCAGAGAAACCTGGTTCCCACTGGACTGTGTCTCACCCTGGTTACCTTTCCTAGACCTGACCCTGACCCTGATTTACTCACTCACCTTCCCTGCTTGACCTTGGTCCTGTGTAATTATTGTGGACTTGTCTAAAGGTCTGGGCTATCATTTGAACATGATTTCTACCCCGAGGGCCCTGCTATTCCTGCTCAGGTTCTATGGGATCATGCCTTGGCTGTCTCTGCTGACTGTGTTTCTGCTTTAATCTCCTGGTCCCATTTCCCTTGCCAAGCAGCCAGCCTGCTCTGCTTTCTGCCCATCTTCCTGAATTTCTTTCTAGAAATAACCATGGCACAAGAGAAGATGACAGAGTTCTCATCCCAAAATGTTATGATGTGGCCAAGAAATGGTCCCAGGTGTGAGATCTGGGAATTACACCCAGTCCTATTGCTGAGATGTGCTCATTAGGCAAAATGGTATTTTTTTTCTCATATTTTTCTACTTAATTATGGTTCTAGTGCCAGCTACACAGTTTTCTCTCCTGATTTATGTATCTGTTATCTTTCCCTTTTTAAAATATAAATGAAAATAATTATTAAAATTTATTCTACAGAAGAAACAGGAAATAACAAAGATAAAACATTTATATATCTTTAGCTGTTTGTAAGATGTATGGTAACAGATGAATTTTTTTATTGCAAAAGAAATTGGGCTTTCTTTCGGGAACTGTTGAATACGTAATTTTGGTACAGTGAATATATGCTGCATTTTTTTTTTTTAGTCTGAAAATTTATAGAAAAAATGTTAAAAAAATTAAATAATGTTTATTAAGTATGGTCTGGGTTCTGTTGTGCTTCTTTGTGAAACCTGTATGGTTGACAATTTCGCTGAATTTGTTTTGGTTTTTACAGGGGTCCCAGCGAGGACAATATTCCTCCCCATGAAGCAAGTGACAGATTACAGATCTTTCAAGCCAAATTTGATGAACTGTGGAGGAAGTATCTGTCTCTTTCTGGTGGGGAAGAATTATTTGGTCTTCCCATCACAGGTAGTTTCTCAGGGGATAAGGATACCTATTTCTAAGCTACTAAATTTTTCTTGTGATTCCTGCTAAATGCATTCAGTGCTGGATTCATTGCAGAAAAATTGCTTGCAGTAAATTATTATTGTCTTTCCTATGAAAAGCAGCTGGGTGAAACTGGCTCTCCGTGTGCACATACATAAACATCAGGTGGAAAAATACTGCACCGCTCTGTGTGTCTCAGGGCCCAGATGCTCTAGCTCTCTTGCTTTTTCTGTTCTAAGCACATCTCTTGCCAGTATTCTGCCATGTACAAATTTGGGAAACATGTTGCCAAAGTCCTTAAATTGTTCCTACTCCAGTTGTATAATGAATTCCCTTGGGCTGTGCAACTGATCTGTAATGTCCTTATGTCTCCTAGTCAGACACAGTTCCTTTGGAAGACCGTGGTGTGAGCTAAAGCTACAGCAGAATGTATGATAAGCTCTTTAATTTGTGCATACTAACTTGAGTATATTTTCCTCTCTGAGGACATATGCAGTAATCCAAATATATTTAACCAGGAATTCTGAAAGATATGAGAGGAAATAAATAAAACATTTCTGTTAACGGTGTCCATTTCAAATACTTTCATTGTCTAATATATTCTATATATTTCATTTGAAAGCACACCCATCATCCCCAAACTCTGCCTCTTAAAAAAAGAGTGTAAACTGACATAGGGGATATTTTAGTTATTGTCTAAAATTATATTGTGTTCCATTGCCATTTCATCCACTTTTTCAACATTGTCTCCCTCAATTATAAGATTACATCTACTGCTACAGAAAAATAATTATTTAAATGATCAGTAATTTAAACAATTACTGTGCATCAAAAATCTGTTGTTCTTACATAATGGAGTGTAAAAGTTCGTGTTACTAGACACTATCTAGAAAACTGCAAATCTGATTTCATTCATTTATTAAATAACATTATTAGAAGTGCATGGTTTTTTATGTCCGTGAATACCTAATTAACACTCACAAATGTCCAATTTTAAAATTTGAAACAGAGTATCCTGAACTTCACAAAATTAAACGTGAACTTTCGTTGCTTCAGAGACTTTACAGTCTTTATGATACAGTTACTGCTAGTATCCACAGATACAATGAAATGCTTTGGAATGATTTAAATATTGAAAAAATTAACAGTGAACTTCTGGATTTTCAAAGCAAGTAAGTTGTTTTTTTGTTGAAGTACATGCAATTTTTTATTTCTCTGTTTTTTAATTAGCTTGGGAAAATTGCTCTGAGAGGCCAAAGAGTGTTGGTCCATCTCATGCTCACTGTTGAGCACAACTGCACTGTGGTGCAACATGCAGCTGGTTCATGAGTCACTTGAGGCATGTTGGGGTATATTGACATTGGAGGCTGTAGCTTATTTAATAAACAAGGTGCACAAACCTGCATCAAGGTGGTTTTAAGTGTAAATAACTTTCAAAGCTGATCTTATACAGTACCTTCTCAGTGATTTAGTTTACAGCTAATCAATTGTTAGTCCATGATATTAGATGGAATTTTGAAGCTACTGTTTACTCCTGTACATTTGTCTAAACTGTAGTTGTTACTTCAAGAAGGGTAGATAGCCATGCTAAATTGCAAGGGCTTATTTATGACATTTGAAGCAGTAATGGTTTCCACAAAAAACTGACTGAACTGTCTTTTAGTCATTAATTAAAAAAAAAACCCCAACCCAACCTATTTTTATGATTAAGAATAGTGAAAATGAATGTATGTGAAACTTACATACTTCTGCATTTGGACAATGTAAGTCTTCATCACATTTCAGTAGAATTCTGGAATCTTCATCATAATTTTTTCTGTAGCAAATTATATTTTACATGCTGTAGGACTTTTTATACTTCCTTCTCCAGAACCCTGAAGGAAGCCATTGCATGGCAATAGTTTTCATTTATGTGTTTCTCTTTGAACTTCATGTGTGACATTTTTGTTTTTCCTCTTAAGTGTTGAGATATATTTGGAGCAGGGTGACTACCAATGGGCAATAGGTGCTTTTTTTTTTGCAATAAAAGTCTAACCCAGTACTATCTTTCTTTTGGCAGTTTGCTGGCATTATTGCATCAAGCTATTCTCTTTAAAGTCAGAGAAATTGAAACAATATACATGGGGTACTCACAGAAATAGCTAAGATGGTATGCTCTGTTATGAAAGAAGCAGGAATGCTGGAAGTGCAATTACTGCTTTAGACTAATTGTAAAGATATGCATAGTTCTTTAATGTAATTTTGTTTTGTTAGTAATATAATAGAAAACTTATAATCATTAAAAGAAAAATTTAAAGAAATAACTATAGGTAGTAATAAATCCAATTAGAAAGAGATAAGAAGGGGAAATATTTAGAGAGCATTATAAAAGTTTATAATAACAGCTGGAGAGAAGTTTCCTTTTATATTTTTCCATAATACAGTGTAAAGAGAATGTCCAGTAAATTTAGGATAGAAATGTAAACCTGATCAATGAAGTAGTTTTTTAACATAGCATGCAGCTCATGGAACTTGCTTTTAGAGATGTTATTAAGACTGAGACAAAGGAAAAAGTTATTTTAATTAAAAGCCACTTTCATTACCAAGCTAAGAGATCCCATTTCCAATAGCCATCCCCAGACAATTTTATTAGAATGTTACTTGCTGAGGCTCATGATAGAAGTAGCCAGGAACTGCCCCCCATAAAGCCTTCTTGATAAAAGGCAGAATATAAATTTTCCATGTTGCAATGCTTTTCTCCAGCATATTTAATGCTATATGCTGTTGGATTCAAGATGAAAGACTATAGTAGTTATTGTAGTGCCATGACAGTATGCATATGTTCATCTGCCTCTTAGGAGCAAGCAGTGAGGAATTTGCACATGTTCCAGCATTGTGGGGCAGATCTGTCTGATTTTGAACTGTGAAAAAATGAGAATTTTTTTGAAGGAATTTGTCATTATGGGCAGGTTTTGTACAGCTTTTAGTTTCTGGAATTGAGCTGTAAGAGAGCTGCTGTCAATCTTTGGTCCATAGCTTTGGCAGATGAAAATTGGATGACTGGTTTAGAAGTGAGATGAGCTGTGAAAATTCACAGTAAAGAGATTCTTCATTTTTAATTTCTTTTCATCTTAAATTGTGCATAAAGGAAAACTTTGCTTTCAATATCTTTCATACAAACCAGGTATGAATTAAGACTTGTTTGATTGAAACAGAAGTATTTTTCTCTTTGCAAGCAGGCTAGTTTTAGTTTAGGATGTACTTTATTTGGCTGGGAAAATATATGTTGTTTAATCCTTTTATCTCTTTACAATATCAGGTGCATTTTAAAATTTTACTAAAACAATGACACTGCAGGAACTTAATTTCAGGTATGGGTTTGCACATGGAATTAACTTCCTTTAATTCAAACTGAAATAGAAACCAAACCTTTCTAGTGTAAATTGTGCTGTCTTTGGCAGTTTTGCATGCCTGCAGTCAAAAATGACCAGCTATATAAATAACATAGCCAGCTTTCAAATGGATTTTTATTTACAGTCTACTGGTCCCCTCACTGAAAAATGACAATATATTGTACAATTAAGTGGTGGATGGTGATTATTAAGAATAAAATGTTTCTTCTTTCTTTTTGTGCTTTTTAAAGAATCCGAAAGTTACCGAAAGCATTGAAGGAATGGCCAGCTTTTCAAGACCTAAAAAAAAAAATTGATGACTTCACTGAGAGCTGTCCTTTGCTTGAAATGATGAAAAACAAAGTATGTTCAGCATAATAATTTGGAGATAAGAGTCACTTGAGAAACTCAATTGAAGGCCATCTTATATGACTACTAGATGCTTTCCATAATTCTTTTTTTATAGATAAAAGCAGATGTATTTATAGCAAAAAAATCTAGTTAGGCTTAGTTATAGAAAAATAAAATAAAAGACTTGATAATATAATTAGAATAACTACTAATGCTTTCAGTGGAATGGAAATCAAGACTCTCCTATTTGTTTAACAGATGCAGTGCAAAAGTATGTGATCACTCTAGACCTAAAATTAATACAATTTAAAAAAATACCCATCCCTATGGACTTTTCTAGGCAATGTTGTCAAGACACTGGGAAAAAATTGCCGAAGTAACTGGGCAGCCCTTTGATGTTGACTCTGAAAATTTCACTTTAAAAAATGTGATGGATGCCCCTTTATTGAAACATAAAGAAGCTATTGAGGTATGTATACTTTTCTGTTTTGTTTAGTTTGGTTGGTTTTTGTTTTTTTTTTTTTTAGTAATTATTAACTTTTGATATGGTAGTCTAATTTTGAAATCCTGTTTCTAGTCGGCTTTGTAGCATTAAAAAAATTCGGTTTAGTTGAAGAATTTCTTTGAAGAAATGGAGTTGGAAGTTGGTATTGGCACTGATGGTTAGTTGATTTCCCTTTTATTCTGGAGAAGATTTAAATACATAGGTGTTATTACACTAATCCTTCCATAGGAGGACTGTTGTTTTAAGAGTAGTGTGATTCTCTCATGCTTCTGATTTAGGGTCTGCCTGCTTATATATTTTTTTCTTCCCTTTAAATTTTTAACCAGAGAGAAAAAAATAGTTGATGTAAGACTGATCGTGTTAAGTGCTAAAAATCCTTGAAGCACAATAGAAGTGGAGGATTAAAGAAGAATAAAGTTGTTCTGTATTTCAAAAGTGACCCTTCACAAGAGCAAAGATAGCTGAGAAGGCATATGGAGTGTGAACAAGCTACAAAGCCATTGTCTTCTCTGTTTTGGCAAAAGAAGTTATCTAGCAAGTTCCTTAGCTTCAGACTTGTTACCTTTTACAAGAAGAAAACATAGCTAAAACTGAAGAAGTAAAAGCCCAACAGCTTCTAACTTCAGTTCTGTGGTCATTTAGTTAAATCTTTATTCCTTCCAGAGTAGTGACCTGTTTTGACAAGACAAATAAGCATTTTTAAGGCAAACCCATGAAATCAAACCTCTGCTGTACCCAATTCCCAGACAAGAACTTAAGCCTTGTGAAAGATTCAGAGGTCCAGCCTTACAGTCTAGGAAACACATTCTATTCTGTGATAGAATCTGATGTACTACTGAACCAGAATTTGGGATCCAGTCGGAGCATTTGATCCTTTTCTCTCTGATGCAATAACCAACTTTATGACAGTTTTGTCCTCACTGTCTTCAAGAAGTAGCAGACACTTACGTTGTCAGTCTACATTCTGTTCTCAGAATATCTATTGTTTTCAATTGGTAATATTTATTTTCCTTAAACCCCTCTGTCAGTTTATTTGATTTCAAATATTAATACATACAGAGAGGCAAATTCTTCCTGCAGATTCACTGATTCAGTGAATTTTGTGTTTGTAAGATGCTAGTAGTAGAGAAGATGGAGTATAGCCCATTAAATGTACCTCTTACAAGTAGTATCAGAATATAATCTTGTTTGAAATCTAGTAACTTTGAGGTGTTTTGATGCATATTTTCAGTAGCTGGAACTTACACTGAGATCTGGATCGAGCCAATACATTTTAATAGTCTTTATATGTGTGCTTTGTAATAGCCTTAGATATATTTATATACATATATAAATTACATATTTACATATATAGAAATGTAATTGCATATATAGAGTGTAATTTACTATTTTAATTTTACATAGGATGTCTGCATCAGTGCTGTCAAAGAAAAGGATATTGAAGAAAAATTGAAGCACGTCATCAGTGAATGGAGTACTCATGCTTTCAGTTTTGGCCAATTCAAAACTCGAGGAGAACTACTTCTGAAAGGATCAGATACATCAGAGAAAATAGTTTTGGTGGAAGATAGCCTCATGATCCTGGGGTCACTCATGAGCAACCGGTACAAAGCTTGATAAATGCACATACTGTATAAATCTAATTAACCCCCAGAGTAAACAATTATCCCTTTAACTCATGTTCATGCAGGTATAATGCACCATTTAAGTCCACTATACAACAATGGGTTCAGAAGCTGACCAATACTACAGAGATAATTGAAAACTGGATTACTGTACAGAATCTCTGGATTTACCTTGAAGCTGTGTTTGTTGGTGGAGACATTGCAAAACAACTACCTCAGGTATATTGATGTATGATAATAGTATGTTGTACCAGGAGATTAGGCACATCACAGAGTTTATTTGCCAGTGCATAGAACTCAAATAAGATTTGTGGGCTGTGCATAATCAGTTCAAGAGAAGCTTTGCCAAACTAAGATCTGCCTGGCTAAATTGCTTAGACCTTGGTGAAACCTGCAGGAACATAATTGTTAGTAATTCAAGCTCGAATGTTCCTGTCAGCTTGCAATATTAGTGAATTAGTACAGGGTTCAGAACAGCTTATGGCACAAAACTGATTTATCGCTTTTGCCATATGTACAAATATCCCTTTCTCCCTGTGTGCACATGTTTATAGGCTATAAACTGCAATAATATAATGACAGATTTTGTATATGAATTCTGTACTCACTAGGACTCAGTTTAATGAAGTCCCACAGAGAGATGCTGCCAGGCTTGGGAGCTGTACGTGTGCTAATCTGTGTGAACCACTGCAACCTCTTCAAAAGGCAGTGATCACCTTCCAAGGTAGCAGCTGCACAAGAGCTAAGGAATGATCTGAACAGGAGAGAAATAGCAACAAAAAACATCCTTTTTTGCTGTGTCTCCTAATGATGGGTTTTCATGTA
>VZTR01024239.1:20239-35343 GCA_013400775.1 Chaetops frenatus
TAATATTGAACCAAGTTCTATTAATTAGAACAAATCTAAATATGTGCATGGCAAGTTCATACTGAAAAATGCAACCCAAATAAACAAGCACACAGACGTCTATACAATGTATACTGTATACAATGTATACTGTGCACAATTTAGTATTTCTGTGAGTAATGGTGCAGATACCATGCAGGACAACCAGTATGGCTCATTTTATATATTTTCCATGACTGTTTGTCAGTATCTCTGTAAGACACAATTCATAATCTCTGTGCTCAATTCAGAGGAAAATCAAAGTGGACAGAAGGTTCAGAGCATGTCATAGGCAGGTTTGAAAAGATAATTCTGGAAGTCTTGACTCCTGACAGATTCTGTGCTCATTCTTCAAGGTCTTGAATTTATATGAAGTAGACTTTTTTTTTTTCCTGTATGGAATTTAAGATTAACTTGTTAGTGATTCATTTCTCTATTAATGGTATTTCTTTTCCATAATAGGTCCATATGAACATTAAATCTCCGTCCGATTTTGAATGGCAAAAACAGTCTCGATTTTATTTTCTTGAAGACTTGGATAAATGCATTATCAAAATCACTGATGTAGAGTTCACCTACTGCAATGAATACTTAGGGTGTACAGACAGGCTTGTTATAACTCCCTTAACTGACAGGTATTTATTTATAAAAGGAATGAATTGCATAGTATTGGAGCTAAGATTTAATTCCTTTGATTTAATTCTTTTAACTTCCATGAGTCCGAATTACTTAGGTTGCACTACAATGCTGCAATATCGCTGGTGAACAGCAGAGGCCAGTGCTTATATATTCAGCTATTGAAAGCAGGTTGAATTTTGAGTGTTTGCTTGAGCTGCATGATCTGTGATTGGCATTGAAAAACTTACTTGTTCTCAAGATAAATACACCTGAACACCATACACTTCACCAGCCTAAACAGGATCAATCTAAACAACAATATATTGCTGCTTTCAATAAGCAAGTAGTTGCATGAGGATTTGGTCTTACAGCCAATGATTAATTTGAAGTCAAATTAATCACTGGCTGTAAGATTTTCCTGTAGGAAAAAGCAGTAACTCAGGACATAGCCTTGCATAACTAGTGCCAGTATGGTTTTAAGCAAGGCCTATGGAGAATTGCAGGACAACAAACATAGAAAAACACTGAGGGCAAACATAAGGAGAAGTTGTCATTGCTGGAGTGTTAGTTATACAGCACAGCATAAACTCCACTAGATGCCTCTTTTCCTAAAGTGCTTGGTTGGTGCTTCAGCTAGGCAAGAGGTATTTGCAGTGCCAGAGCTTGTTTTTGTTATATGTGGATACGAATGTCAAAACACTCTGCATGTTCAGTCATTTCTAGAATTACAGAATGGTTTGAATTGGAAGGAGCCTTAAAGATCATCTAGTTCCAACCCCCTTGCCTGGGGCTGGAACATTTTCCACTAGACCAGTTTGCTCAAAACTCCATCTTGAATTAATGTTGGAATTGTCTTTGCATTGTCTGTGCTACTAGAATTTATTTAGTAATGGAAATCCAGATTTTTTTCTTGTAAAAAAATTATTCCCTGTGAGCTATTTAAGAAACCCAAACCTTTGCATGTGGATACCTGGCTTTTAATAAGTAACACACATCTCCCAAATTCTATGTTATGCACTGTACTGTTCCTACATTAGATAGAGGTTTGTTTGCAGCAGTACACCTGCAGCTGATGAGTGGCTATGGCAGCACTACCACACTGACAATATTTTTGCCCACCAGGACAGCCAGTAATTCGAAATTTGTTTGCAGAATAAAAATGCAACCAGGGAAGTGGTCATGGCACCAAGCCTGCCAGAGTTCAAAACGTGTTTGGACACGGCTTTCAGGCATGTGGTGTGGTTTTTGTGTTTGTCCTGTGCAGAGCCAGGAGTTGGACTGGAACTGGACAGAGGGTATATCATGATTCTATAAGGTGCTGTGTCACAGAAGATTGAAAATTAGTACAGGGTGACATGACTGAAGAAAACAATGTGTTTTGAATAAGTTTAAATTATAATAATAAAAATAACAACAATAAAAAGAACAGGTCTATCTGTCTTTGGGCAAACCTGGAAGAGCCAAAAAAACCTGCAGTGACTGGGACAGGGATTTCATTCAATGTCACATGTTGAAAGAGAATTTGAAGCAGAGATGTTTCCTAGTGTTAGCATGGGAAATTTATGTATCTAAGCAATGTTGCACAACAACAGATTTTATTCCCCTTGTGGGCTTTTTCCATTTTAGTATTTATAATACTGCTATGTGGAGTTGTCTGAGCTTCTGAAAATTTTCAGGTAATGGTGTCTTTGTTCCATTAATCAGCTTGGAGTCAAGTGCTGTTTGGCTAATGATTTCACATTCAGAGAGATTCCCTAAGCACATGATAAATACACAGTACATTGCATTAAGATAATGGCACTGAAACTGAATGCTCCTACACATCATATCAGACACAGTCCATGTCATGGCATACACCAAAAATGAAATGAAAGGTCTATAAAGAACTTGTGCTAGGTATTCTGTTTGTCCTAATCTCATATTTAGTAGCAGAATTGTTAGGAGCGGTATTTTTTATGCTTTAAATGATGGCCTGTTAACTGATCACTGAGTAATAAGGTGATAAAGCATTCTTACTGCTATTATAGTAGAATGACTCTTGTTATTTCAGAAGAAGTCATACTAGGTGCTGTCATTGGGGATTTTTTCCAGTGCCCATTTTATCTCTCTACATATATCATAAAGCTATTGAGTTTCACAGTGCTAAAATGTGTTTGGTGTGATTTTGGAGCACTGGAGGTTAGAACAGCAGGCTTCCTACACCCTTCTGTAACCATCTAGGGAGGCTGCGACTTAAACTTGAGGATCTCAACCCAGGATGGAGGCTGAAGCAGAGGATGATCATAGAACTCATGAATTCCTCCTCTTTCTCCATTCATTACCCTCCTGGAACTCAAAGACCTCACGTGGCTGGCAGCACTGCTGTGGTTTTGTGTGCTGCTGTGGAAATGTCAAGAACAGGAGGTGCTTCCAGCCTCTGTATCTTCCTGCTTCCAGATCAGGGAGCCCATCTTGACTGCTCTGTGGAGACAGTAGGAGAGAGGGGAAAAAGGCAGAAATCCAGTGGCTCTGGGTGCTGCAGAATGAGGCCAAGTCATGGAGGAAAGGTACATGATAATCTGAGAAGATCACAATACTACAGGATTTTGGTATTCAGCATCTAGAACTGGCCTGTGGATTTCCTGGGCTGTTGCAGTCATGGCTGTGCTGGATGAGTGCTTTTCTGCAGGTGGAGCAAAGTTGGGCCTGATAACTCAGCTTCACAGTGTGCAAAGGGGGTTACTGAGGACTCACCACATGGAAGCACAACCATTTCTGCCCCCTTCCCCAGCTCTGGATAATACAGCTGTTGCATTGAAGGACTTCAAGTAGTTAAAGGCATAGAGAGATTCACAGATGTCTTTGTTCTGTCTTTAGGTGTTACATCACTCTGGCACAGGCCCTGGGCATGAGTATGGGTGGTGCACCAGCAGGACCTGCTGGGACAGGGAAAACAGAGACGACTAAAGACATGGGCAAATGCCTGGGAAAGTATGTTGTTGTTTTCAATTGTTCAGACCAAATGGACTACAGAGGACTTGGTCGTATCTATAAAGGTAAGAAAATACCTGCTTTGTCCATCTTAGAGTTGTTTTTACCCCTTCAGTAGTGAGTTAGCAATGATTTAGAGGGCACTTCCATCTCTGTTTCCTCTTATTTCCAAGCACTCATCAACTTTACCTGATATTTCCTTTTATTTAATTTCCCCTTCTTTCTTCCTGCACACTTTCCAGTACTTTTTTTTGTTGAATACTCTTGAATGGTGTTTCCCATCTATATCTTCTTTTCCTTTTCCCTTTTAATCCTTTCTACTGTTTGGGGTTTTAATGCCTCTATCCCACCCATCCCATGTGGAGAGGATTTATATTTATTATTTGCCATTTTTGTGTTGAACAAAGCAATCAAATGTGAAGCTTAATGATATTGTGCAAGGCAGGGAAATATGCAAAATGTTGCTGTGTCTTATTTCAAACTCTGGGACTCTTGATACCAGGAAAATGAGACAGTGGTCAAACTATGATAATTTTTCATGATAAGCAAGGCTTTGAATTTAGTTTTGCAAAGAGTGATTAGTAATCCCAAGTTGTAGACTCTATTATAATGGTCTGTTTTCTTGTATATAGCTGCATTTATAAATGCAGTGGCAGACCACAGAATGCCACCATTTTCTGTGAGTGGTGGGCTTTTAACTCTAACACAGGGTATCATAAGCAAAATTTTCACTGTTGTGATATCTCCTGAAAGCTAAAATATAGCCTGGGGATAAGATTTCATTTCAATTAAGAAGACAGCAAAGCTGGCCACATTTTTTTTTAAATAGAGGAACATTTTTGAGCTAGAAACTGAATCACCTATCCATGTGAATACCTTCAGTTAAGGTCACAAGTTTCTTAAAGCACCTCTTGTAACCTCTTCAGATTTGGGCCAAGTTTTAGTTGCACACCTTTTATTGTGTGTGCAGACCTTTAGTGTCACAGGTTTATTTTGCTCATTTTTATTAGATGGAAGAGGCCTGGGATATGTGAATATGCTCACAATTCTAAGCACAGTCATCTATTGGGTCTCTGCTGTACCTACAGTCATCAGTCTGTAAGGGAGATGTCAGCCTTTGTTTCTCCTTGCAGTGGGTTTGTCCTTGATCTCACCAAGCTGTTGCCTTCTTCGGTTCTACTCCTTCTGTGAGAATGTTTGTATCTCTTTATGTAAACACCTCTTTTCCTGCCTCCATAGTGATTTCACTTCTTCGTATTAAACTGTTTGTGACTTGTGTCAGTTCAGACACCTAGTTTTGTATCTTTGCCTTTTTACTGTCTTCTTATCCTGAATATTTTGGTAACTTATGCTTTCCCATTTCAGATTGAGGCAATAGTGATAACTNACAATTTCTGTGTCTAAAAGCACAAGTTAAGTTCTAGGGCTCAGCTTTCTTTTTCTGTTGTTTTTCTATAAACCGACCATTTTCCATGCAGTATTGTCATCCTATGCTACAGAAGAAAAATAGCACTGTGTAGTGTGTCCTTCTCTGGCTACCTCATTTAATGGCATGCTGGTGTTCAGTATGAGCTAGAAAAAATGTTTATAGAATCCGTCTAATTGCTGCTCAAGCAACCATGATGCCTGGGACTGCTTACCCCAGTAAATTTGCAAGTGGGATCATAGCTTGCTTCTCAGAGAATTTGCCCGAGAATTATGCAATAGATCCAGCTGAATAGAGCCTGAATAGGGTGGGGTTTTCAGCATTCATCAAGCTGTAGTGTGTCTGGGAGTAAAAGCAAGATTCCGTTCTCACATAAGTCATTGATGCTTTCATTCGTGAAAGGACATTTGAAGTCAGTTGTTTTGGACTTAGTGTCACTACTTGGAAGGACCTGGCTTGCAATCACCTTTTTATGTCTTTAAAATATCTGCTATTTCTTGAAGGATGGATATACAGAATTTAGGGAAGGAAATGAGCTCTTTTTGATTTAATATAAAGGGAAAAGTGAGTTTAGATAAAGATTCTTTACTGCATATGAGGTCTTTAATGGAAAAGAAGGATAGTTCTCAGCTGTAAAAGCACTTTCATGCAAACTGAAAAGAAAGTTCTCATTAACATACTACATATTTCAGTTCACACAATGGGAAAATTTTCAGAATTCCACATGTCTCTGATAGGCTTGGTGCTCCATCAGCAGTGTTTCCACACCCAAACTTTTCACTTTATCTGATGCTGTGGGTCGAGTCATCAGACATTATCAGGCTTAGCAGTGAGGAGAAAAGAGGCAGGGAGAGGTGGTGTTGTCCTGTCTGCAGATATGTTTCTTGACTTCTTCTGTAAAGACAAGAAATTTCATCTTCAGAAAAAAAGAAATAGAAAAATATAATATAATTAGAATAGCATATATTGTATGCTATAAAATTATGATTTGATGTTCTTCTGGTTGGGTCAGAGCTGAGGTTCAGTCTTCTTCTTTCCTTGTTTCTATCTGTTTTGTTTTTCTATGTGACTCAAGAAATTCATAGGCAGATGATCTAGCTGAGATGTTCAAGGCCTGGACTTTGGTCTTGGATAGTTTTGTTTTTCAAATTTGAACCAAAATGTAGATCCAGATACAACTTGTCACTTGAACTGGATCAGCAGTAACCTGAGAAAGTACCAGGATCCAAGCAGGAAGATGAATTTTCAAGTTTTCTCATATATCAAATTCAGTGTTGAAATTGCCCATGAATAGCAAACCAGGGACACTTCATCACTGTTCCTGAAAAGTGTTGGTGGATACCTTTTAGAAAACCTTTTGTCTGTGTTTGCCAGTAGATGGGTATAAAAGTTGTGTTTGCTTTGGTAGTGTTTTCTGTAGTTACAGTCAAACAATTCCAGGCTTACCTGAAGTAACTTTTTGGGATTTGGTATTAAATGCAATATTTAACATAATATTTTATATTTATCTTAATTCAGAAGATGAATACACAAGTCTGGCATTCTGTAAATCCTTTCAGGACCAAGGATTACTTTTAGTTTGCTGCTTCTGGGTTGCACTTTGGCTAGACAGAGCTTTATTTCCATGACATTGCCATTGACATATGTCACTATAGCTCAACTCCAGTGTAAAATCTGGGGAAAAAAACCATGGAAAAATACATAGAAACAGACATGGCACTGCACTGCAGATATGCACTTTATAGTCTCAGGGGTCAATAGCTGTTCTGTAAGATTCTTACATCATTTGAGAACCAGGTTTGTAGGATATCCATACTGATTGGGGCAGGGGCGTGGCCACATTTTTTATATATAGTTAAAGATCCCTTTAGACCTGTCCTTTATTTTCTGCTTTTACTCCATTTCTGCATTTGATAACCATAACATCCTCAGCATGGGAACAGAATTTAATTCAGTATATGACAAAATTATATTGTCTCTGAGCTGTTTTGCAGAGAGTTTGCTTGCTGTGCCTTTGCCTGTGTGTGTGTTTTTAGCATATATGTGTATTTTCTTTCCTTTTTCAACACCACCAGAATGAAACAACTTTGCAAGAACTGAGTTTATTCAAAGCTGTGGGATATTGGCTTTGTCTGAGAATGAGGTTTCCTAACTCCATGCAGCAGGTGGCATTACAGAACAAGTGAATTTTTTTTTTCTTTTCCCAAAGAAAAATTATTTGGTCAGAACTGAACCTCACCATTCTATAGAGAAATTACTTTCAAAACCCTTTAAGATAGAGACAGTAAGTGTAATACAAAATATTACATGGAACTAAGTTTCTCAGTTAAAGAATATCCAGCTTTAGAGCTTTTGCTTGTTGTATCCCAAAGAGTAGATATTTATGTTTAATAAACAAAGCAGATAAACCCCACTTTTTTGGGTTTCTTTTTAAAATGGATCCTAGTAGTCATATAACACATGTTACAAAAGCAGACAGATGAATTTGAAAAATCTCTGCAATATTTTTTTTTATGAGGGAGTAGCAAGAATGAGACAACTCCATGAGGGAAGACAAGCCAGGAACTGAGGGTGACAAGCACAAAGGCAGGGGCAGGGACTTCGCTCACCAGGGCACAGTCCCACAGAGCAGGGCAGGCTGCTGACAGCTCATTCCCATCAGCAGGGCAGTGACCTTCAGATAATGTGAAATGAGCATCTGGATACAGTATCCATCTAGGAAGCTCAGTCAAAAACAGCAGGAGGCAGGGCTGGGGGTAACACTGTGGAGCCGTGGGCTTCTCCAGGAAGTTCATTCAGCAATTCAGGATAAGAGGAGATGGGACTGTGCACAGCCCTGCACACAATACAGTTCGGTGCCTGAGCTACAATGGAACTCCTGGAATGGAGGACAGAGTCTGGATAGAAGCCTCAGGAAGGGCTGTTGAGGGAATCCAGGGTCCAGACATTTCTCACAAAAGGAGGGAAACATCAGTTAAAGTACTTGCTGCCACACCAGTGAAGTAAAGGAACATTCTTCATTTGGTCTCAAAGACAGTAGGATTGAGTATTTAATGTTTTAAATTCAGTAACTGTCTATAGAATTACTTTCATCTTTGTATCATTATGGCACTGTGGTATTTGTATATATTCCACTTGCTTTTAATTTTTTAAATTAAGTCCATGTAACTGTTCATTCTCTTCAAATTCTTTTCATTTGGAGTATCTTTTTTTTCCTTATAATATAACAGAAATTAATTAGAAGTAGTTTAGGGAAAGATTACATATGGAATTGAAATAAATTTCATGGGTGATCTGCAGTATTGCCCTGACTGAATCAAGTCTTAAGAAGCCAATTTTTTTGTACCACCACTGATTTTGATCTGGTTTGACTCCTCTAGTTTTGTTCTTCCAAAATTACATGGGTGCAAAAGACCAGTTGATGCAAAATTATTAAAAGAATTGGTTAATGGGCATGAAAAAAACATAAAAATGTATATTAGAAAAGAAAAATAAAAGCGGTCTTAAGGGTATTTGGACTAAGATGAGAATTTCTAGAGGAACATCTTAAAAGACAAGAGAAGATCAGACAAGGAATAGTAAAGAGAAGGAAAGTAGCATATTCTGAGAAGAACAGGCTGTGCAAAGGCAAGAGAAGAAAACAAAAAGAAAGTGAAAACAAGACAAAGTGAAAGAATATGTCTTCATAGTATTATTATTGATTTTTAATACTTTCTCTTGAACTATTTAAGGCTCTTAAGGCATTAGCTTTACACATAAACCATCCATAGATCTATTTTACCATTGCTATAGGCATTGCCATATAAAGTATGGGGATTCAGGAGAGCTCTGGGCATGGTTATTCAATGTTGCTAATACACAAATGCGTTTTCTTGGACATGTGTTTCATTTCTGCGTTTAGCACTGTCTTCAAACTGCTCAAGCCAAGCTGAGCTCCACCAGTGCAGTGGAGTGAATTAAACACTTCTGAACATTTGTAGGTATGGACCCAGGCAATTGGAAATACTGGTCCAGCATGGTCTTTGGGAAGGGAGAGATGGCATCCATGAAGCTCCTGCGTAGACTTACTAGCCTTTGTCTTTTGAGAAATGGGTGTGGATTGAATATAGGGGATTACATAGCTTTCCCATTACTGCTCTGGAAAGCTGCCACTGTAGACTCTCCTATTTCAGTCCTGTTAGCATGATACAGAAGAAGGAGTACTTGACTCTCCCAAAAGCCATTAATTTACAGGTACTACCGTCTGTGTAGAACTCCATGGCCTGTTCCAAACAGCAATTCTGATTGTAACATCAGATTCTTTCCTCTCTCTTGAACAGTAGGATGTTAATCTCCAGTAATTTTTTACCTATGAATTAATTCTTATAAAATGCTACAATGCTTCCATTAGAAATGTAGTGATCTCTATTTGGTTTTGTGCTTTTCATTTAGGTAGCTGTTTCTCAAGGCCATCTTTAACAACTTCACCCCCTGCATAGATGAGTTTCCATGCTATATGCACATTTATGCTACTATGTGGTACTATATACAGCATTAATTAACACTCTCTGCCTAATGGTTGCTATAGAAGTCTGGGATTCTTTGTAAAGAAGTTTATGTATCTTTCATTCAAGTGGTGATACTTTTTCTCAGTGTCATTAATGCACAGCCCAACTTATTTTGAGTTTTTACTTCTCATTTTACTCTGCTCATGTTCTCTGTTCTTCTCATGTTACAGTAAGTTGTATAGAACATGCTCTATTTTGTATATCAATTACTCTTTTTTGATCTGATATTTTAATAGAATATTTCTCTTTTTGCTTTTCTTAGGTTTAGCTCAGTCGGGTGCATGGGGTTGCTTTGATGAATTTAACCGCATTGAACTTCCAGTTTTATCAGTGGCTGCTCAGCAGATACATATTGTACTTCAGTGCAAGAAAAAAAGGAAACCTCAGTTCACTTTCACTGATGGCGATGTTGTTGACATGGACAGAGAGTTTGGTATATTTCTGACTATGGTATGTCTGTAAAAACATGTAAATTGCATCATTGTGAAAAATCTTTTCTGTTCCATTTCCTATTGAAATTTCCCTGTTGAAATATTGGAACTGTCTGTTATAAAATAGGTAATGAAACTTGAGTAATAATTTGGTAAAATAATCAAAATATAATTTTCTCTTGTCCATATTTTTTAACTGGATCTTACGACTTGAGGTATGCATTTATCATTAACTACATCTTTGAAAGACTTTTTCAGTTGAATATTTGACAGATTGAGATTAAACTTAACCCCCTCATATTTTTAGTCAGTCTGTTAAAATCAACCAGAAGTAATTGACCACTGCAAGGACTACTGTATTTGGTCTGGTCAGTATTCTACCACCTGTGAAGAAGTTTTGACCTCAGTCCTAGAAGACAGCATGAAGGAAACCACCCTCACTCTGGTTCACTGGCCTCCTGAAGATTTATCTTTGCTGCCTGTGGACTGCTTCTAGCAGTGCAGGAGGCAAAGCAGCAGGAAGGTGTAAGAATACCTTAAAATCATCTTCGGATCGCTCCCCATCTACCTACATACCCACAACTCAAAGTGGAAGCCTTTGTCTTAATTTTAAGGGGTCCTACCTTTGAAAAACTGTTAATGTTATCACTGTAATTTGAAAAAGAGCACAAGTAAGTGCCATACAAAGGCCAGGGGGAAGACAGTTTGGAAAGAGCTAAAAGTGATTAAGAAGTTATCACTGCACAGCTAGTAACTACAGTTGTCACAACTGAGCCATGCAGTACTCGTATGAATGACTTAGACATCTTCAGTGAAAGGTCAGATCCATTAGTTTAAATTATACTCAGTAATGGCTTGCACCGCTCGACTGACTTTGCACTGAAATGGTCTGGGAATGCTCACAGGGGACAGTAACCACCAGCACTCAAACACTGTCAAGACTCTGAGGATGTAACCATTTAAAAGAGCTCCAGCAAGACCTGTAAGTGGCTGTCTGTCTAAATCTGTGAGTCTTGGACATCTCCAAATAACGTGTGATACCCCATACTTCATGAACTGTAGTACTGAGGCAACTGTGTACTGATGTGAAATTGTGACATGCTCCTTATCCTTCATAATCTTGCATGTTGCTCCTGTGTTTGCAGAATGATTGTCAGGAAAGAGAAAACTCCCCTCCCTGCCACCATTATATATTGTTTGGGTTTCTAAATTGCATTTTCAGAACCCTGGCTATGCAGGACGACAGGAACTTCCCGAAAATCTGAAGATTCAGTTTCGCACGGTTGCCATGATGGTGCCTGACCGTAGCATCATTATGCGAGTCAAGCTGGCAAGTGCTGGTTTCCGAGACAACCAAGTCCTTAGTCAAAAATTCTATACACTCTACAAACTCTGTGAAGAGCAATTATCTAAGCAGGTAAAATAAATATTTGTCCAACCATAAGCTGTCACTGGAAGGATATGGAGATAATATACCTTCATAGATGATGTAATTATTTTTACACTCATGAGACTATACATTTTTTAGGCTTTTCAGTTTCAGTTTCCAGAAACAGAGTCTGAAATGATCATGTTGTTTCTATTTTTCACAGTAAATTGAGTAGTATAGGAAGTGTGATTTGTGATTCTTAAAAAGAGTGCAGTTACTGGAGAAGTTATGAGGAACGGTGTATATTGCTGTGCTGAACTTACAGAGGGCACATTTTTCAATGTCTTCCCTTATGAAGGCCAGATCTAATTCACAGACAGTGTAAGAATTGTAAATAACTACAGAATGCCTACAAGGCTCTGTCTTGCTGAGTGCTACTAGGAACAAAAAACTGCTGTTCCATTTGGGATGGGGTATTTAAGTAAAAACAAAACTAGTTCTTGCCTTTGGAATGCCCTGTGCTGGCTGTCCACTAGAGAGTCTGGAGAAATCATATGAACAGTAGATAAATTGTAGCTCAAATGCCTGCTTTGATTAGATAGTGATGAACCTGTGCTAATTGAGTATAGCATCTACTATATAATTTCAGTTCTATACCACGTATTTATTAGCGCCTGGCATTTGTAAGACCAAGTTTTCTTTTTGCCTTGGTTTGTGCAGTCATTTTTTGTCCAGGACATGCTTCTTTCCCTCAATGTGAAAAAGGCACATAAGCAGCCATGAGAAATTTGACCTTCTACCTCTGCAAATGTGCTTTGCTTGTTTTGTGTTGTCTCAGATGCTGAAACTGGTTCAGTCTTGGACAGTGTACTTAAAAATTTATTGCGCATGCCCAAACAAAACCTAACTGTGTACAAAAATTATTTTAACTATCTTAAGGGTGTACAATTTTTTATATACAATGATCACTGCATCTGCACAAGGAGTGCAGAGTTTGTCTGTGTAGTTTGGTCATTTCTTCAGCAGAAATTGCCCTGGAGCCTCTGAGATAGCAAAATTGTCCATTTATCATGTTAATCAACATACTGAAACATATGAGCAAGCCTTATCAGTTGGCCTAGGGATCATAGGAACCACCTGGAGGACTCTGTGAAACTGCCTGAAATTCTCACCTGGAAAACTCCTGTGCCAGTTATTCAAATGCTTTGTTGTGAAGCCAGGTAGCTCAGTCACCTTGTTTTAGATCAGTCTTTTGCCTCATATATGCTGGTGCTAGCAAGGGAGTTCCTTGATATTTATGAAAATTAATGACCAAGTACTCTGGGTGTGCACATGGGGACAGACCTTACACTCATCTACATCACAATTTTATATCTGCATCTTAGACCTATATCTCTCCTATAACCTAAATTTCAAAGTTCTTGCTATGGCTATATAAGCCATGATGTCCATGGGGAATAGTCTTCCACACATATTTATAATTTCTTCAGGACCACCTAACATTTTTACAGTATCCATCAGAGAAGCCTGCTATAGTAATCTTTCTTCAAAACATTTATATCATGTATCATATAATGGATCACTATACTCAGTAGCATGTGACAGGAAGCACAGCTTTCTGCAAGCCTATGGTAGTATGCTAGTTTTTCCTGCCTGTGCCTGTGAGCAGCCCTCTGGACAGTCCTGCTCTTGGCTAGATCCATTATATACAGTCATAAAATCGGAGAAAAACTGATTTTTCTTCTCTGAGACTTCTGGAGATGAACAGGTGCTATACCTCTTCTCGAAGTGAGATCTGCTACAGCAGGTGGCTCAGCACCTTGTCTAGATCAGCTTTGAATATCTCCAAGGATAAACACTGCACAGCCTCTTTGGTCAAGTTGTTGAAGTATCTGACCACCTTGTCTAGTCACCATTTTGTCTGTGAGGATGTTTTTGGAGACAGTGTTGAAATCTCTTGGAATGGCTCTGCCCTGCTGGGTTGCCCTTCCAGCAGATGTTGGAGTGTGTCAAGCCCCTGGTGAGGATCAGGGCTGGCAAAGATGAGGCTAATTCCAGTTGTTGAAAGGAAGATTCATCAGCTTCTTCCTTATCAGGATGTTTGCAGCAGATATCTGCCACTGTTGTTGAGCGGTCTAATTCTAACACAAATTCTCCCAACTGGCTCATTAGCCATCCTAAGGGAAAACGTCCCCACTCTTTCACTTTAAATGACAATTCCCCATCCATCCACCCTATCTTGCCCCTCCTTAAGAACCTGTATCCATCCATTGCACCTATCTCCCCACGTTTCCTAGTTTGACTGTAACCCTGTACCTGCACACAGAGCTGTAATTTTCCCCTGTTTTGTTGTCATGCTGCGTTCCTTAGCAAACAGACACTTCAAGTTAGCTTCTGCTTCTGCTGTGAGATCTTCTGCCATGGTGCTGTTCTCTTCATCCTTCCTTATCTGCACACATACACTTGAGAAGAGTCACTTTCCACACTGTTCCACAATCCTTGACATCTCTCTTGACCACCACAGACTGGATCTGCTTCTCAGCTGAGTCAACTACTTCCTCACTTGAATGTGTATTGTTATTGTAGTAGTAATGAAATAACTTGAAACACTTGCTAAAGTTCCTTGTCAAGTTTGTTGTAGGTTGGGGAGTACCTCTAATGCAATATGTGATTGTATAGAGAGAGATCTAATGAATTCATCAGATTAGATACGGGAGTCTCATGAACTGAACATATTTCTAAGAGTACAGTGGGACATAAATTGCTTCTGTGTAGTCAGAAAACTGAAATTATAAAGTACAGACAGTCTTTCTTAGAGGCATATTTGATTAGGCATTAGGAGAAATTCTTGACTGTAAAGAGTAGTGAGACACTGGAACAGGTTGCTCGGTGAAGTTCTGGATTCCCCATCTCTGGAAGTGTTCAAGGACAGGTTGGATGGGACTCTGAGTAACCTGATCTAATGGAAGGTGTCCCTGCCCATGGCAGGGCGGTTGAAACTACATGATCTCTAAGTTTACTTCCAACTCAAACCATTCTGTGACTCTACAATTCATATTAATCTTTCTTTCCTCGTGAAACTTATTTATTTAATTTTTTAATGGTAAATTTGAAATTCCAAGTTAAGTAATACTGTATTTTCCAGGCGGTTGACTGGAAAGATCAAGGTCACATAAAGAGCCAATGCAGTAGGAAATGGCAGAACACTGTTTTCAGCAAATGCAATATATCAACAGCAGAAAATAAAGCAAACAAGCATTCACCAGCTGAATTTACCTCACAAGAAATCTAAAAGGAATGTGCTGGAAGAAATACATGAAGTCTTCCAGAAATTTTACACACACATGCAGACTGTAGAAAGAGGAACTCTAACAAGTAACCAAAGGCACCCTGACTGCCTTTCATCTCCTTCAGCAAAGAAAACCAATAAACAGTAAAGTAAAAGAATAGTCCTTAGCAAATGTAGGAAGCCCAAGGTGTCCACAAGCCTATGAAAGAGTTATTCTGACAGAGCCCCCAAAGCTGAATTATTTGGCTTTGTTACAGGACTTCTTCCCTACAGCCTCCTTCCACAGCCTCACACAGCTTAGGGGAAAACAGAAACTGAAAAGAAAAACCTAACAAAGCTTGAAAGCAAATGAGTTCATAATCCTTTTTAAAGAATCATCTCTTTAAGGTGCTTTCATATGGAGCAAACCACTGATACCCTTTTTTTTTTTTTTTTT
>VZTR01024239.1:55610-72887 GCA_013400775.1 Chaetops frenatus
TTGGTGTGACTACAGGGTTACATATTTTTATTATAAAATCTCACTAAATATGAAAAGTGAAACTTTGTTGCTTTGGGGCATCCTCAGCAGCTGTGGGAATTGTACATATTCATAAAATTCAAGGATTGCTTTCTTCATTAAGAGAAGATAGCTATCAGTAAGTGTAATGTAGCTGGGTTTAATTTTACACTGCCATTCCTTTACACTGCCTTTGCTTTAAGAGTTTTGGTGTTGTAGTGTTAACAGGAAAATAGATTTGGTTTTTCTTTTGTTCCTTGCAGTCTGCTGTAATAGATCATTACTAACAGCTTGAATTTAGAAAAACCCTGACAACTGCTAATGCAAAGTTTATTTGCATCTTGAGTTGGCATACATCAACTAGTTGTAATACTTAGTAAAGTCTATTAAGAGCTTCTAAATTTTAACACTTAAAAATTTTATGCAAAACACTAACTGACTGAATTTCAAGTTGCAGATGGTGTATTTATCTTAAATGAACTGTGTTTGGAGATTTTTGAAGTTAATAGCAGGACTCAGGTTTTTGCAGGGCTGCTGAGTGTCTGCATCTCATTTTGTCTTAATTCACCTGGAGTTACTGGTGTGCTTGACTTAAAAGTGGTTTATCTTGCAGAATTACACAAGCAAGTATGATCCCCATGTTCACTTGACCAAACGCCTCAACTTTTCTTCTGCAACTCTGCCACATATGTTCCAAAGGAGCATAGAAAGTTACATAGGCAAAAGAATGGGCGCTGCACACGGTCCTCCAGCAGGGAAGAAAATGACCGTCTTTATTGATGACATCAACATGCCTCTGATTAATGAATGGGGTGATCAGGTAAAAGGAAAATATTATCATTTGGGAGTTGGTTGTCTTACCATTGTTGCTGGTGAAAACACTGATATGTGGGTTGAAAAAATGGGACAGGTTAGAAAAAAGATATCATATTATGGATCAGAACAAGTATGTTTACTAAATACAATTTTCCAAAGCCAGTTTTTGACATGAATAATATGCTGCCAAAAGATCAAGGACAGTGTCAAGCCAATAACTGCCATTGGTGAAGTCATTGTAGTATATCAGCCTTTTTGTTTGGTTGCATACAAAGCTAGGAGGATTTCCAAACCAGCAGTCCTGAGAACCAGTCTGGGAAAGGAAGCATGCAAATCCAAGAAACACTCAGAGATTTTTCTTTGATCTGCTCTGAACTTTAAATTGCTGTTACTATTATGTGAAATCTAAGCTGGTTGTGAGTCTACAGAACAAGACTTAGGAGAAGTGGCTGGGGAAACTGAGTTTGTTGAGCCTTGAGTAAAGAAGGCTCGGGGGAGATCTTATTTCTCTCTACAACTACCTGAAAAGAGGTTGTAGTGAGGTCAATATTGACAGGACAAGGGGAAATGGCTTCCATTTGTACCAGGGGAGGTTTAGATTGAATATTAGGGAAAAATTTCTTCACCAAAGTGGTTGTTGAGCCCTGGAACAGATTGCCAAGGGAAGTGGTGGAGCCACCATCCGTGGAAGTATTTAAGAGAGGTGTAGATATGGCGCCTGAGGACATGGCTTGGTGATGGATTTGGCAGTACTGGTTTAATGGTTGGACTCAAGGATCAAAAAGGTCCTTTCCAACCTAAACAATTCTATGATCACACTTGACATTAAAGACTAGCAAGCTTATACTTATAGAGTGTACTCTGAAAAATCTGACTTAAATTAAAAAAATTAATCTTCTGGGAAAAAGCAATTTCCCTCCTTCCAGTATAGCTCTGTAGTCCTGTTCTCTCTCTGCCTCTGTACAAGTGGATGTTTGACTACACTTTGTGCTAAATTAACCATTCTTTGTCACTATGTAAGCACCTGCGTCAATCTGAAGATATAACCTGGAATGAAAATTGAAAGTGCTGGTTTTTCTTAAACTGAAATTGCGCAAATCGAGTTGAATGTCTGACTTCATGTCCACAACTTCTTAGCGCATGAAGCTTTCTTGCAGCCAGTGCACTGCACCTGAGTGCTTGGATGCGGTGTTGCATGCTGACAACCCTGAAACATTTAACTCCTCCATTCCTTTTTGTTTGTTTTTGGCTATATTTAGATCACTAATGAGATTGTGAGACAACTGATGGAACAGAAAGGTTTCTACAGTTTGGAGAAGCCAGGGGAATTCACGAATGTGGTTGACATACAGTTTGTAGCTGCTATGATTCACCCTGGGGGAGGTCGGAACGACATCCCACAGCGCCTGAAACGCCAGTTCACCATCTTCAACTGCACACTGCCTTCTACTTCCTCTATTGATAAGATATTTCAAACAATAGCTGAAGGCTACTTCTGTGAACAACGACATTTTCCCACAGAAATATGTAAACTGGCTTCAGCATTAGTATCTACAAGTCGAAAGGTTTGGCAAATGACAAAAGCAAAGGTAAAAACACATCTATTAAGCCCTTGAAACATTGGATCCAGGCCTTTTGTACTGTCATGTGTGTTCATAGTTCATATTGTGAAGCTGTGACCTATGTATGTAACTGCTGGCTGATGCCTCTGTTCTGAATTGGTTACTCTCAGCACCAAGTTACTGATGAAAATCCCAATCACATGCAGTGTCTTCTGTAGCTGATATAATGTTCACATTATATACATATAATATAGTAAGCATAGCTGATTGGAAGACTGAGAGATCTTCCAGTTGAGAAAATGTTGAGAGCACAAGGAACAAGAAATTAAAAATTAGATAGGAATCATCTGTAAAGCTGTTTGGGATTGTGAGAAACTTTAAAGATCTGAATTAAAGAAAAGAAGTCAAATTTGGCAGAGAGGGAATCATTCAAAACAAATAAAATCTGTTATTTAGTAATTTATAAATATTTATTTTTTTCAATTTCAAACAGACTGTTAAAAACATTTGACTGCAATTCCTGGGCAATTTTTTTTTGCTTTGAAAGAGACAAAAAATATTAGGTATAGAATGAAATTTGGAAAGAATAAAATTACAGCATAGAAATGTGTGTCACATTTGTTCTTCTGAGAAAAGTGGAGGAGAGTGGTGGAAATATCCAGAAAAGGTTGGTCAGAATTTTACAAACAACTCACTGTAGACCTAAACTTGGTTTACACAGAGATACAGAGGGACTTCAAGTAAAACTATTAACTGGTCAATATTGACCAGTATATTCAGCAGAACCAGTGCTTATTACTACTAATTTAACTTCCTTTCCCAGAGAAAATGTAGCTTTTTCTAGGTTGTAAATATTTTCCCAAATATTTCCTCTTTTCTTTTCTTTTCTTTTCTTTTCTTTTCTTTTCTTTTCTTTTCTTTTCTTTTCTTTTCTTTTCTTTTCTTTTCTTTTCTTTTCTTNAGATATTCTTCCTCAGAAAGGACAAAAAGATAGTAACAGGAATAATCTGGATAAAAGGGCAGGAGGAACACCACAGGATAAGCAATATTGACATTTTTACAGTGGTCTTCAGTGCCATCATTAACTAATATGTCTTGGCTACCATTCAATGTTCCTGGGACTCAAAATATTCAAAGAAATTCAAATGAAATCTATGTGAAATTAAAGAGCTGGTCAATGATACTCATTTCTCAATTTAAGGCTGCCTCTTAAACCTTAAGCATATATTTCTGCTTTAATGCAAGACTGAAGTTTGTGAAAATATCCACATTCACTTAATAAGTAGAAAATATTTTCATTTAGCAGTTATCTTGTTATGAATATAGCTCATGGCATTATTTTGTAGATGCTACCAACTCCGGCTAAATTTCATTACATCTTCAATTTACGAGACCTCAGTCGTATTTGGCAAGGAATACTTACAGTTACTTCTGACATCTGCCAGAGCATCAGTGTTTTGGTAGCCTTGTTCCAACATGAATGCAGACGTGTTATTGCAGATAGGTTCATCAGCCAAAGGGATAAAGACTGGTTTGAAGATATGATGAGGAAGGTAAGCAAATAGTATTTTAATATTTGGCACAGAAAGAGGCCAATGACATATTTCATTACTAAAGCAATCCTTAATGTATTGTTGTAGATTGTTTCTGAGGAACATGGTCCAAATCTGTTTGGAGATAAATGCACAAAGTTATACTTTGTGGATTTCTTGCGTGATGTCCCGGAGACTGCTGGAGATGAACCTGATGATGCAGAGTTGAATGCTCCAAAAATTTATGAGCCTATTCCATCTTTGGATTACTTGTCCGAAAGATTACAGATATTCATGCAACAGTACAATGAAACTGTCAGAGGATCAAAGATGGATTTAGTATTTTTCAAGGTATTACTGCTTTAAATTGTATTAATACAGAAAGTGCCTGGCCTTTTGCATTTGCTGATACATAGATCTTGTATGTTTCTATCACATTATTTTGGAGATAACCCAGAACAACTAGGCTGTTAATACACTGCATACTGTGAATGTCATCTTGTTTTCCTAAAAGTTCCCTCCTCCTTGAAGATCTTGATGCACAATGCTTTCTTCAGCTTCAGACTGGGTGGTTTGATAGAATTTTAGGGCATTTCAGATTAATTCTCTCTCCAAGATAACTACAGCAGTTGAATAAGAAATGCCTGTAGTGCACTTGTATTTTACTTTTGTCAGTCTATTTAGAGAGCTTGTAAATAGGTCAGCTAAAAGGCTGGGGGAGTCTTTTCTGCTTTTCCTTCTGTCTCCTAAGGGGCATGCCCTCAGCTCTGCTGATGACAAACTGTGCATATGACACTGCTTCATACAAGCTTGATACAAGGATATTGCTCTTGGGCTAGCCCTGCTGCCCACAGAATTCAAGGGGAAATCTGTTGGTTTTGATGAGTACAGGACTGAGTCTTTGGCATAGGCTCCAGAGAAGCCATCCAGCTGTTGGGTAGCAGTTGCTTGGTGACATTGTTGATTATAGAATAGTTGATCATAGTTGATTATAGAATGCATTATTTTTGCATCTCTTCATCCCCTTTTCTCTCAATACACAGGATGCAATCATCCATTTGATTAAAATATCACGGATTATTCGTACTCCACAAGGAAATGCGTTGTTGGTGGGTGTGGGTGGATCTGGAAAACAGAGTCTGACCAGACTAGCAGCATACATTGCTGGATACGAGAGCTTTCAGATTACTTTAACAAGGTAACACAATGCAGTGTACATGGACATTTGCTCCTTAATTTGCCATAGAAATGAACCACTCACAATCTACTTAAAAAGAAATGCAAACCTGTCAAACATTTTATCACTCATTGTAAACTACATTTCTGGTCAAAAGTAACTGTAAACGCAGATCCTGGGTCTTTGTTTTGTTGACTTTATGCTATTGACAAGAAATATGTCTTTCCTTCAGCATTTGAGTCTGCAATGCACCTTTGTGAAATCACACTAAAATACAATTTTGCACTAAAAATAACAGGGAATCATCTACTGGTATATGCCACATATTAGGCAAATGCTGATGGCCAGGGGAAACAGTAAGTTTTTCAATAGATCCTTGTGTGGCCAAAATGTATTATGACAATTTCTGTCACTGATTTAATACTTTGTAGTGCTGGAGTTCTGTACTTTATAGAGATTTGAAGTGAAAGGGAGTATCTACTGCCTTCCTTCTGTTTCTCTTTTGACATAGGGTTTACAGTGGTAAGCAATGAAGACCAGCAGAGTGTGTTCACCTTTGCAAACTATTTAACATGCTGAGAAATATCCTTTAGAGAGAGACACATCAGGTCTATGAATAATGTTATGAGGCTTTTGATGAAAGCAAAGATAAAGAAAAACATATCCTAATCTCTTCCTGTGTCCCAGAAGCAGAAGAAAGGAACACTGAGACTAAAAAAGAGGGAGGAAAGAAAAAAACAAAGTGATAGAACAGAATGCCTAGATTTCCAAGATTAATAAGGCAAATATTAATAATGACAATAAATATGGAGGGGAGAAGAATGAAATTAGCAGTGAAGAGTGGATGCTGGCTCATGTTTTGTCTCTAAGTATCATTTCCCATTGCTGATATTAGATTATTGAACCAGATACACTGCTGTTCAGTCTCAGTGGAGAAATTCTTATGTTCCTATCAGAATACTAAAAATCACTGTAATAACGGTAACTGACACATGCAAACTGAAGAGTTAGATTGTTTTACCAGCTCTGCAGTGCTTGCTTTGTGGGTATTTGTAGAGCAGAAATAAGATGGAAGAGAACTGGGACACTTCCTGTGTGGCATATTTAATATGTGAAGAATGGGCCGTGTGTATATTTCACGAATTACTTATGACTTTGAATAGATTCTTGGAACTAAGAGACTAGTTACAAAGAAAAGAGGTTCTTAATTTCAGCTTTAATTGGCTACGGACAAAATCTGCCATTTTATTAACCTTACTTTATGTCATTTTATATTGCACAATCTGAAATCTGTAGTTGAATTTGTGTGGACTTCATCTGAATCTTACTTGTATGCACCAGCTATAAGACACATAACAACAGAACCAATCATGGTCTCCATTTGCAGAAAAGCTGATCAGCGCAAGTGATAATGTTCAAATATCATTTGATTTTAGTAAAACCATATAACACAATAGACTCCTCAGTTTCATTCTCTCTTGTCTCTTAATGATTTCCTTTAACCTGCTCTCAGTATGTTCAGAAGATAATCCAGCTGTATTTGCATAATGGTTACAGGTATCAGAACCTACTTGACAGCTTAATCCAGCTGCATTAACCTACATTTCTAATAAAGAATTTATGTCTGCAAACCATGGGGATACAAAACTGCATTGAAATTGCCTTAGATATAGTATTGCTCTCACCATACTTTTTTCCAGCACATTATGTTGTTGCCTTCACCTCATTTCACATGATTTATGTTACTGATTATTCACTTTGGGAAAATGTTCAAAAAAAACCCTTAAAAAATATAACCAGGAGCTATGATATTCATTTCTTATCTAGATTTTTTTTTTTTTTGCCTTAAGGAAGCTGATCCAGGTGATACATCTCTCTTAAGATGGTCTGTCATTCTTATTCTCTCTTTCCTTAACCCCCTTCTATTCCAGAACATATGCCACCAACAACCTTTTGGATGATCTGAAAATGTTGTACCGCACTGCCGGGCAAAAAGGAAAGGGTGTTGTCTTTATATTCACAGACAATGAAGTCAGAGACGAATCTTTTCTTGAGTACATGAACAATGTTTTGGCTTCAGGAGAAGTCTCAAATCTTTTTGCACGAGATGAAATAGGTGAAATCACACAAGACCTGATTCCAGCAATGAAGAAGGAGTACCCAAGGCTTAGTCCCACTGGTGAAAATCTTTATAATTACTTTCTTGCTCGAGTTCAGAATAACCTGCATGTGGTTCTTTGTTTTTCTCCTGTTGGGGAAAAATTCAGAACTCGTGCACTCAAATTTCCAGGTCTGATCTCAGGCTGTACCATGGACTGGTTCCAGCATTGGCCTAAAGATGCTCTAGTAGCAGTTGCACGGCATTTTTTAGCTTCTTACCATATTGAGTGTACAGATGAAGTCAAACAGAGTGTTTTTAACACCATGGGAACAATTCAAGATATTGTAGCTGAAAAATGTGTTGAATACTTCGAACGATACAGGAGACGAACTTCTGTGACACCAAAATCTTACCTGTCTTTCATTGGAGGCTACAAATCTATTTACAAAGAGAAGTTTGCCAGTCTAGGAAGTTTGTCTGAACGCATGAGAACAGGTACTGTAAAAGCTATTTGATTTTTGTTTGTTTCTTTTTTTTTTAAAGGGTGAGAAGAATCTACATAAAGGGATGTAAAAGTATGGATTTAAATTTTGAACTCACTTTCATTTGGAAGCAGACTCATATATTCTCATCTGTGTTGTATATGATTGCAAAATATACATAGGTTTTGTCTCAATGAACTTTATGAATGTGCAGATTGGAGAGGAGTTTTGGAAATAGTATTAGTTAACAGTTAAAATACCTGAAACTCCTGCTTTGACATGTATGTATGCCAAGGAACTACTGAGATCCTAGTTTTCACATGTAAGCACACCAAAAGTAAATCAGAGAAAAGGTAAGTAGATGTTCATATTCAGTCCCTCTGAAGAATTTTGTAAAGAAGCAGGTATATGCCAAAGGTAAGATTTCAAAAATATTGCTCTGCACATGGTCATACATGATAAGCAATTAAAGAGTCTCCTGAACTGAATGCTATTTGGAAGTGAATGTGAACTTAAACTGCTTCTTCTCCCACCACTGTCAATTGCAGACTTGACCTACATACACATATGGCCGAAGCTAAAGAGTGGCTCGCTGTCTCGAAGACCAAATGTGGAGTTTTTTAGTTAGAAAGATATATATGATGCATTCACATTTAGATGCATGCATTTATTATACGTGAGGATGTTTACACTTAAGAGATTTTCTCATAATTTGTTCAAATTATTGGAGCATTATGTTGCTTAAGAATCTGTAGGTTTTTTTACCCCCATCTCATCTTCATGTAATGTTGGATTTAGAAGCACAGCCTACTCTCCTTGTGTCTTCACTTTCATTGCCAGGTTCCTCCTCTTTGTTTCATACAGAGTACAGCCTAATACTTTTTATGTTCTCATGGATTTCAAAAATTTCACATACAATTCTTAAAAGTGTCATTCACCATGCAAATGTTTTTGAGCATGTGTGTTAATATTTAGCCTCCTTCTCATGTATAAGAATGTAAACAATTGATGAAGTGATAGAGTCTGAAGGCTTTTACACATAAAAAAGAAAAAATTCCCCTGATTAATTCTGGTGTTTAACCGATGGGATCACTCACTGGTGTTCCTAAATATGATTCTGGGTGACTTATTTTAAATATCCACATTTCTTCAGTGAGGTTAGTCTCTCCATAGGTCTTCCTGTTGCTAAAATGGAATATGTCCACCACAGGTCTTGCAAAACTGATGGAAGCTGAGGTTTCTGTAAATCAACTCTCCAAAGAGCTGGTTATGAAAGAGAAAGATTTGGCTATAGCTTCACAAAAAGCTGATGAAGTTTTATTGAAAGTAACTATGAAAGCCCATGCTGCAGAAAAAGTTAAAATGCAGGTGCAAATGGTAAAAGACAAGGCTCAGGCTATTGTGGATGACATTGCCATTGATAAAGCAGCAGCAGAAGAGAAGCTTGAAGCTGCAAGGCCTGCACTGGAAGAAGCCAAGGCAGCCCTGCAGGTCAGAAGCAAATATATTCTGAATGTGCATGTAATTAATGATTATTATGTGCCATAATATAGCTTGTGCTTCTAACTTGGGGGGAAAAAAGAGGATTGAAAGAACTGGCACTGACCAGTAAATCCTTGTAAAAAAACCCTGAAAACTGAAGAGGGGAAGAGGTGAGATGGGCAGTACTCTACTGTCAGGTAATAAAGCAGTCACAGAGTGGGACTAACCTTTAGGTATTTTCTGCAGTAGTGCTTTTGAGTGACCTGCAAACCTGCAGCAATTGCCTTACATATACAGTCCTCCCAAAAGAACATCATTCTTTGCAATCGAGTGACTGTCTATATAAATGCACTATTTTCTTCTATAATTTTTCAGACAATAAAACCTTCTGACATTGCAACTGTTCGCAAACTGGGTAAACCTCCTCACCTGATAATGCGGATCATGGACTGCGTGCTGCTTTTATTCCAAAGGAAAATAGACCCAGTGACACTAGATCATGAACACCCAGGTGTGAAGCCATCATGGACTGAGGCTCAGAAGCTCATGAATAATTCAGGATTTCTTAGCATGTTGCTTACCTTTCAGAAGGTAAGTAATTTATAGGGGCACTACTGCTTCAATAATCATCTCCAGAGTTCACATGAAAGTGTCTTCTACCATCAAAGGCAGTTTGAAACAATTTTGTGTATCTATAGTTGTAGATATTTTGTGACTTTATTCTTCTTCCTTTTCATGGTTCATTATCTCAGTAATTTTTCTCCTGGGCCATGCAGTGGCTTCTATCAGACAGAAGTATCCCAAGCACTAGACCAAATCTTGAGATGTCTAGTGTTACCTTATTCAGGCAGTTCCTACTCGTAAGTAGGAATCTGCCTTAGAAGGACCCACTCTTGGTTTTTCAAATGGCTTCACCTTCCTGGTAGCAGTACTACCAGACCTGTTGGCCTGTAAGGCACTTTACAGTTCTGTCTCTGGTTTGCTAGGGAGCTAGCAGGAAATAAGAATAAAATAAGCAGGAAAAATACTGAGATGGTTTGGGGACTTTTGGAGTTCTTTGACTAAAAATAATGTGAAATGAAGAATAATCTTATTATCAGCTGTAAGGAAAATAAAAGCAAACAGAGATTTTTATTTCTGCCAGGACAGAAACTCTTGCAGCAAGGTTCACTGAACTGTGAGACAAAGGAAAATTCTCTATAGGGAAGACAAGAAGATGTCACAGGTAGCTGGACCAGGAAAATACTTAGGCTAGAATATGAAATAGTAGAATCATAGCTCAACTTTAAAATCCAGAAAACAAGCAGATTTCAGCAGAACCTGGCTTTTCTGCAATGTTACAGAACATACTCTTTCATTTGTACATTGATATTTTAATCTATGTAGGTGTGTCTTTTGCTGATGCCTTTTCTAAGCTGCTGGAGTGTTTTTGTTGTGAACATCATTCTCACTATCCCCAGGAGCCATTTCTCCCAGAGAGCCACATTGTGGAAACTTGCACTGCCTCTGTAGACAGTTTCTTCCTGAGGCTGTCAGTCTGGTCACTTTTCCAAGTGCTATCTTCACTAAACAGAAAGAGGAAATTAGTTTTAAGATAGCAAGGACTAATTATGCACTCCTTACCCAAGCTTCTGTCTAATGAGGCTTCCAGTTTTAACACTTATTAATAGTGTATGTATTCCTGCTGGTAGTGGGCAACACGTTCAACTCAGAGGAGTCAGAACAAATTCTGGGGGACTGAGTTCTTGCAGGAAGTGATACTTATGAATATGGGGGTAGAATACTGGACTACTTTAATCCTTGATGAGGTCCTTCACATGCTGCCCTCCTGACCCATTTCTCATTTTGAGTATATATGATAAGAAAGCTAATTGTGTCTGGACTCCTGGGTAGACTACACCGCGTAGTTCTCTGTGAGATTTTTTTTCTTTCCTAATTTGTTTTCAGGTAATGAAAATTAGTGGATGAAGTAGTTCCTTGAGTTTGAAATTAATTACTTAAAAGGAAAAGCATGACGTTTTCCAAGATTTTGAACAGAGATTTAGTCCACTGCTGATTGATCTTTGCATCACCTTTGCAGCTTATTAATGCATAATTTTGAGTAGGAGAACAAAAAAGTCAAAATGTTTTTCCAGCACTATTTTACATTTTAGAAAACGATCACAGTGAAAACATCACCATGGCTGATCTTGGGAATAACATAGTGAATGTCTTTATTTATTAGAGTAGCTAAGGATCAAACAAGTACAAGGCAGTCCTTCCTGCTATGCAGAAAAACAAGAAAAGGGTAAATTGCTTGACAGTGTGAATGGTAGATGATTTTTAGATGCATTAAAAGAAAGGCATTAATACAGTGCCAATAGAAGGGAAGATTCTTAACATGTCTATTGTTAAGCAGTCATTTTTAGCCTTATAAGCTCTTCTACTCTCTACCTTGCTTGAGGAGATGAATTCCATTTTCTTCTGACACTTACATAATTATAGATTAACCACCATCATCAAAGATCTGGCTTTTCATGTTCTCAGCAGATTGTGAAAGGGGGGAAAAAAAAACTGGTATTAGAATAACAGCAGAAAGAAATCTCTTTTACAGTTCAGGAGAAGGGTTAGCTTCAGTGAAGTGAAGACAGTGCCTTGCAGTTTCCCCCTTTTCCTTCCAAAAGCTGCCTGTTTGCTTCCTTTAGCTGTGTTCACACCAGAGCCTGTCTGATGCCATGGCGAGGTTGTTTATGGAACTAGACTAGAAGAAAATTCATCAGTAGTTTGCTGACTTATATTTCTGTCATAACAGTTTCCAAACTAGATCACTGAGCATTGGTGAGGGTATTAAAGATGGGGTAAGGGCATCTGGTTGAGGGGGAAAGGGAAGAAAGTGCAGTGTTGTAGCAGCAGTAACTTAGAGCAGCTTAAATTGTCATGGATCTATGAAAACTAGTAATGTCTATAAATCTTATGTGTCAAACAGGGATATTAAATGCCAATTCATGTCAATCTGTTGCAATGGAAGTAGGAGTTATTTTCACAAGTTCACAAAAACTACTTATCTGTCCTTTATAAGAGTGAAAGACAACAGTGATGCTTTGTTAATTTATTCTGTAAGAAGTGATATGGTTTTAAAAATAAAAATGTTTCTGTGAGCAGATCTTATTCGAAAATCCATTTAAAAAAATAATTCTTCCTTTCCATTAACTAGGACTCAATTACAGAAGAAACTGTGGAGCTTTTAGAGCCTTATTTGGATATGGAGGATTATAATCTTGAGAATGCTAAAAAAGTGTGTGGAAATGTAGCAGGTCTTTGCTCATGGACACAGGCAATGGCTTACTTCTACGGTATTAATAAAGAAGTTCTTCCTCTTAAGGTATTGTGTATTGATCATTTTATTTTTTGAGAGATGAATATAGTCAAGCAGAAAAAAATGTTGTGTTACTTTGGCTAAAACAGAAGTCCTTGTTTCTTCACACCCAGTTTTGAAGTCAAGCACACAGAGATTTAATATGTACTGGCAATTTTTTCCCCTTACACACAACTGCCCTGTGTTACAGTTGTTACTTGTGTGAACACAGTAAGTGTTCAGTGGGCTCTTTACAGAGCCTGTCTAGCTGGATGTGGGAGATAATGATACCTTCTCTGCTCTCAGAGTCGGTGCCAGGCTCTGTGGCCTTAACAAAACTCCTCAGTCCTATTGGCCCAGGAAGGAACCTACTCATTGTGGTTGTGATAGAATCTAGGAGAGGAGAGGAGAAACCAGGTTGTGATAGAATCTAGGAGCGGAGAGGAGAAACCAGGTTGTGATAGAATCTAGGAGAGGAGAGGAGAAACCAATCTTGGAACAGAAGCATTCTTTGAGGGATTTAGCTGGAATTCATCTCCCTAAAAAATTTTTGGAGTTTCAAACTGCTATATGCAAGTGTACATATATAGTAAAGAAAGTAGTTCCAAGGTATAGAATTCTGTTGCAATGTTGAACTGAAGTAGAAAGGGACTAGCCACTGTTGTGTGCATCCCTACAGATATCTTTATTGTCTTGGAAATGTTCCATTTATGAGCATATTGGAAAAAAAAAGGAACTTAGCATATTTATATAATGATTTATAGTCATTGCTCCTACAATGAGTTTTATGGCTCTTTTCTGAAGAAATACATCCAATCCGTTATGCTTCCACTGCACTCATGTTTGGTTTCTTATTGAATAAGCCACTGTATCAATGGAATAGTCAAAACTCTTGGCATAATCTTTTAGTATACCTTGACAGATCTGATTCAAATATGTTAAAAGCACATTTTTTTATTCAAGTAACTCTAGAGAATGCTATATTTTTATGATGTATAAGTAGCTATTTCCTTTTCAAATAATGTGATGTTCACTAACGAAAACAGAATTTGAAATGTTACTATTGAGAGCTATAAAAGGGAGCAAGGCCTGGGGGAAATAGTGGCTTTATATGTAAA
Organism: Chaetops frenatus; assembly: GCA_013400775.1. Taxonomy (NCBI): domain Eukaryota; kingdom Metazoa; phylum Chordata; class Aves; order Passeriformes; family Picathartidae; genus Chaetops; species Chaetops frenatus. Next base: position 69,233 of record VZTR01024239.1, read on the forward strand.
TGCAACCCTGAAAGTTGAAAACGTGCTCTTGTAGTTTTTATTTGAATAGATATGATTTAGGATTACATATAAATTTAGCTTTGTGTTCAGCTACTTGCATTCTTGTCACACTGTAGCTGATAAAAAATGAAAGGTATATTTCTTGGCAAAGTGGTGCCTATTGTCAGGTATAGCAACAGTCACAAATATGTTAGAAACAGAAGATGACAGAGGGAGGGAGGAAGTGTTTAAAGTATGCAGGAGATATTGCAGGAAGCAGTGGAGTGATGCTAAGAAAATAACTGAAAATAAACTTTGCATAAAGTACTAGCCCAGGCTAATTCATCCAGTGCTAAAAGCAGGTTTACTGAATGAATTAATCAAGCTCCTTTATCCTAACTGCTGTTCTAGGACATAAATCCCCTTCAACACCTGCAAAATGGATTCAATATATTTTTAAATTGCATCTTAAGTGAGACTCATTGGCTCATTTATCTTAAATATGACAACCTGTGAAAACTAATTAATAGTGACTTATATTTTGGTAAATACACTGTGCAAAAATTACCTAATTCCTAGGCATGGATATTGGCATTCTTTAGATATGCTGGACTTCTTTAGATATACTGGCATCCTTTAGATGCTGGACTTTCCTGCAGCCCTTCAATGTGAGGATGAGCTGTTCCTCCCCAGATTGCTCCCTAGTAAATCAGCATGCTGCATTAACCTGAGAATTTTAAACACAATCTGCTCCTTATCTGTTAGCTGAAGAACGTAAGAGCAGAATGGAGAGCCCTGACTTTTGCTGTGATACTATTAGCCTCCAATTAAAATACTGTGGATAGGAGTATAATTTCCCTTCAGGATGTCTCCAATGACTTTAATTAAGTTCTCCTTAGGCTGCTATGGTGATCAAGGGAAGTTTGTTTACAGTTTATAAATTCTGTTTGATATTGAGGATTTTCCCTGTCAAACCCAGTTTTAAGTATGAGGCTTTATTGCCTTTTCTACTTGCATTTGTCTCCATGCTGAACTAAAAGCCACAGCAGGCAATGAAAGGAAATCTTGCACCTGAAGAAGAGGTAATAGTCAAGCAGTGTTGAAATTTGATAGTTGTCCCTTTAAATGAGTGTGTCCTTGTCAAGGTGATGCCCACTGGGCAGGAAAACAAGCATGCAAGTCTGAATTCAAGGCCCACAATAACTGTGGAAGGAAAGCATATCTTCTTTATGCTGAGGGGGGCTGAGGGGGGATTAGATTACCTAACAAAACAGTGAGATTAGGACATGTAACTGAACAGAGAATATGGAAAGTGTTTCACTAGCTAGTACAGACTGTGAAAAGCAGATAAGAGATATGATTTCTGTGCCTTTCAAAGGTTATTTTAGTCCCGAAGAATGGTCACTGATAGCAAAGAAAGTGAGGCCAAGATTTTATTAATATCACTCTGTGTGGATCTGTTTGCATGTGTACATACATATGTATGTATGTGCATGTGTATATCTATTTTTAAAGTTTTTATTGGTGAGGTAAAACCACTGTTTTTGGAAGGTCTGCAAAACCTGTGTATGTCTTTGTCTTTATTGCAATCTTTCCTTAAGTAATTGTGGGTACAAGTGTATAATGATATTGAGTCTCTGAGAAAGTTGATCCAAAACCAATGGAGTGTCTATAGGAAAAATCTGCAGTAATCTGGGACAGGGGCAGTTTTGAGATTGCATTTTCATGAAGAATTTTCAGTCAGATGCCATGTGCCCAGAACAGGATTGAAGCAAAAGGCAAAGATGAGCACCCAGCACATCCCCAGAGGGTTAGGAGCAGAGTGACAGTCCAAGTGCAAGAAACCTTCTGGCCTAGTCCAGTAGCAGCGAGTGCTCAATGGATGGTAAGAATAGTGGACTTAGAAAGCTGAAATTCCTTAACAAGAGATGTGCTAGGAAAGCTCCAAATCATCCTTATCTATAGTGAACTCCATAGCTTTTTAAATTCTAATGGGATTCTCCTAGTAACGTTTCCTGAATTCACTGAGCAGCAGTTGCTCTTCAGAGTGATTTGGGGTTGATCTGGGCATTCCATTCAAGAGCAGATATAACATTAAATGGTGTGAAGCTTCTTGTTTTTGGAGAAGTCATTTTTATTGAACTGCTTCCTTGGATCAGGGTCAGATATACTTGGTACTCTGCAAAATTGAGTTTGCAATGAATCAGCAAGAAACTTAATGTCTATGTCAATACTAATAAATTAAATAGTACTAGTGAATTTTTCTAGGCACTGGAAAGGGTTCATTTGCACTGTGAAATTGTTAGAATGTTCTCTAGTGTGGATTTGATCTTGGCTAAGCAGCATTTTTCAGTAGTCTCTGGGCACTTTTCAGGAGCTAGCGTGGTCCAAGAGTCATTCCCACAAGGCTGTCTGCATGCAGTCATACAGTTTTAGAGACTGGGAGACCTTAGTGTGAGCTTTTTAATGCTGATTAACCTCAGTACCTGAGGAAGGTCCTTGGAATGTTTCATTTAAGATTATAGCTATGACTGTAATTATGTGCTTATTTGTTCTGGTTTTGTGTGGAATGCAAAAATGTTAAAAGGGGCAGGATCATCTCACCACCTGCTATGAAGTCCTCTCTGAGGGCAGCTTGGAAGAAGGCAAAACAGCTGCTTTACTCCTTGGGCTGTGGCCCTTGACAGAGGCTGTCTCCATGCTTGCCCCATGCAGGCAGATGCAGAGAGCAGCAGCAGCAGCACTGGCTGCAGCAGGTGTAGAGAGGACTGTCTGTCTGGTTCCTCACAATGCCAAAGGCAAGGAAGGGCTGAAGCTGCTGTTCTCACGTGAGCCCAGGCATGTTCCAGTGTAGCAGCACTTCTCCAGGAGAGCAGATCAGAGTGTGGACCTCATGTCTTAAATCTTTATGATTCATCTGCATAAAATCCATTTATTAAGGCCTTCACACTGCATCCAACTGGAACAAATTGCGTGTCCTTGCTTTGCTGTGTGATTCAGAGGGATGAAATGAAGAGTGTGAAGCTTGCTCACAGAGCAATGCCACTAAAATTAGAAAGGCCACAGTGGTTCTTAATGGTTGGGAAACATGTTTCCTTCCTGCCTATTATTGGCTGGAAATGTTTGTATCAGGCTGATTGCAGCCATAATAGTCTTCTTGTGCAGAGGATTCTCTTTGGCAGCAGATCTTGCCTCCTGCTCTCATGGCAGAGCTCTATACAGGAGGCTGCCAGGCAACCTGCCAGTCATGTCACTACAAAATCCATGTTAGCACCTATGTAATTTTGAAAACTCGAGTTTGGAAGAAAGAAAAACCAGGGACAAAGCAAATGGTGATGATTTCAAAGCAAATGGTGATCTGAAACAAGTAGTCTTACTACCTTTGGGAATCACATAGATTGGTCATCCTGGTTATGTTAGCTGTCAGTCTCATGCAACTAACCGTTGTTCATCACATATGATCAAATAATCTATAAATCAAACTAATACTATAATGTCGTTATAGTTTCTATGATAGCATATATCATGTAATAATGTATATGATATAATGTAGTTATAGTCACTTTGTTATGATTACCCTAAAATTGGCTGAGAACTTTGTTTAGATTGTCTGTAAAATAGTTTCTTATTGTAGGTCATTTTCCAGAAAATCCAGTCTGTGTAAATAATTTTAGGG
>VZTR01024239.1:95217-109487 GCA_013400775.1 Chaetops frenatus
AGCTCTCAGCCAGCTGAAGATAGGCTCAGACTGATAATGCAGCTCATTCCTGACTGCGTGAGGGACACTCAGCTGTAGGTCTTGAACATGAAACTGTCCATGAAACAAAGTCTTTTTATCAATTCCTTTGCCCTCAACTTGTATGCATAGGATAACATGTAATATAATGTGTGTGTAATAAACATACAATAAATTGTTTAACAGGGTTTGATAATTCTAGTTTTCCCTGGCAGGCAACTTGAACCAGACTTAAAAACAAACAAGAGTAGCAAGAACAATAAGCAAGAGAGGATCTGCCTACACATTACCGACAGACTTCTGTGGTCTTGATCTCAGCTTTATCTTTTTCAGATACCCTTGTGAGAGCTTGTACCACCCTCTGGTTTTCTGAACAACTGGTTTTATTCTCCCATAGCCTCTGGAGGAGACACTGTAAAATCCCAAAATTCTTTTGTTTGCATTTATAAGCTTTCTCTCTTCTGAATCCAGATCTGCTCTTGAGCTAGCAGATCAACAAACTGGAATCCTCTGAATCAGTGACTCCATAGCTGCTATTTAACAATGCAAGATGTTTCCTGAGCAATGCTTAAATGTGAACCAATCTTTCCTGTCCTAATGGCTCCATCAACAGCTCTCTTTTAAATGAAATGTGTTCAGACAGTAAAAAGTCACTAGAATTTTTGGGTTTACTCTGTGCATTATTATCTGAAGCCCTAATATCTGCCCATCTCAAGATAGTCCATATAATAGGAAAAAGAATGGTCAGGCTGTATTTATGACTTGCTTTATTTGCAAAAGTGGTGAAAAAGTTGAAAAAATGTTTCAGGTGTCTTATCCCATAGATTTTGTTAGACCAGCAAAAAATATTTTTTCTAGTGGGTGTTGTTCTCTTCCAACAGATGGAAGAAATGAGGAGCTTGAAGGGTTTTGCCTTTTTTTTTTTTGTTTTGTTTTCTTTACTTCATTTTAATGTAATCAGTCTCCATTGATACTAATGATTTTCTTTGTGGCAGAATGTCACTATACATGGATCTATGGAAGCAATGCATCATTTGTACAATTCTAAGGAACTACATGTACAATAAACTTTATTTTTTACTTTTAGAACATTCCATGTCGTGCAATTTCAATGGGTCAGGGTCAGGAAGCCCATGCAAGGCACCTGTTAAATCAGTGCATGCAAGATGGAGGATGGCTCCTTCTACAGAACTGCCACCTTGGCTTGGAATTTCTTAATGAATTAATGGACACCATCACGACCAAAGAGTCTATGAGTGAAGATTTCAGAACCTGGATCACTACAGAGGCTCACCCAGAGTTTCCTATTAATCTTTTACAGTCCTCTATCAAATTCACCAATGAACCTCCTCAAGGTAAGAATGGCTTCCTGTCCCATTGGAGGAATCTCTGCTGGTCCAGGAAGGCTGGGCAGAAAGCAAAGCTGGTTTCAGTGTGCAGCTGCTTGCAGCTACCAGTCTTGGACATTGCTGACCTATGTCCCTGGGCATCCCCTGGTCTTCTGGGCTGCCATGCACCTCCTTACACCCAGCATCTTTCCCCACTTCCAGGATGTTTCCTCATATTCAGAAGTTCATCTCATCTTTTCTGTGCCTCTAAGCCCCCAGTTTTCCTAACCTAAGTAGTCTATGTGCAGAAGCACAACGTGAGACCTGCATCTTAACTGGCACTTTGGACTCATGTTTCTGTATTAATGGAGTTCAAGAAAGACATGGATGGTATGAGTCCAATGAGAGCCCACGAAGATGCTGAAGGGCTTGGAGAAAAAGCTATATGAGAAGTCAAGATGATTGTCAAACCTTGAGGAGAGAAGGGGTATCCTATCAGTGCCTAGAAATAAATATGCCTTTTCTTTATAGATATATGTGTTGCCACTGATTGCAGTTGATGATGTCAGTAGGAGCTGAGAATTTTTATCCAAGATCCTATTTAAAGCTTCAGACATTAAAACCTCTTATTTCAGTATTTAGCTTCCTTTGAACATTAGTAAGATGTCTCCAAAATGCTTGATCTTGTGAAATACATCCTGATTTAGCATTTGTACTCCATCTCAAGAGCAGGCACTCAGTCTGTTGATAAAAATTTCTTACTTCTTCCTCCTTTCCTCTCCTTTTTAATTCGGAGCTGAGCATCTTTTTATGCACAGTGGCCCCCTCCTCATCATTCTAATGGTAACAATCAATTACCTAAAATAGCCTCCAAGAAGCTATTTTAGAAGTCAAACTACAGAAAATTTGCAACTTTCATTTAGTGGCAGAAAAAAGCCCCGTGTAAAAATTTAAGTCAGGATGAAATATAGAAACTTTTAGAAACTTTTAGTTTTCTAAGGTTGTCTTGTTACATTGGTACCACAATATGATAAGACAATTTTGTTAGATTTTTGAACCCTCTTATTCCTCTTATTAACCCCATTCAATATTTTGAAAAGCTATTTGTTTGAATATTGTTCTACAGGATCTTTGTAAAATGCAAACAAAGCAAAAGTACTTTTATTGTGTCATAGGAAGTAGGATGACTTGGACAACCTATTCACTGCATTTGAAATCTGCCCTTCTAGATTTGTGGGAAGCTGATTAGGTGGAAGGTATCATAAAAGGGACCTGATGTCAGTAACTCATGCTCAGGTTGTCTGCTCAAGGCAGAGCATGCTTGAGTAGCACTGCCTGAAAACATCTGGGAGTAGTTCAGCTTATGTATTCCATGGAAGCTGAGACTGTATCAGTATCAACTGCCTAAAGCTGTTCCTGGGATGTGAAATGTCAGTGCTCAAACAAACCTCCCCAAGTAATAGTATTTGCACTATGAATTTAGGTTCTCATCTCGTTACCTTGGTGCCTGTAGGCTAGATGGAGAACTTGCATACAGAATTTTGAGATTTTTACAGGAATCAAATTTAAACAAAATTATCTTCAGTAAAACTAAAATCTCATTTTATAAGCAAATATCAAAACAAACTCTTGGATACCTAGAGCTATATTTCATATTATGTTAGGTGTCTTTTTTATTGCCATATAGTTGCTAAATAGTTATGTTTCTATTTCAGTTGTTATTGGGAACATTTAGAATATGATTAACTTAATTTTAATTCCTTCCAGACTCTTGAAATTAATTTTTTGTGTTATCTACCTAAAACAAAATGTTATTGAAGTTTGCCTGCTATGGCCAGCTGAACAGATAATTGATTTTAAGCTATTATTTTAAGGTATAAGTAAGATGATACTAAAAATTGGAATAGAGAATTATGCTTAATAGAGGTTGGACTTAAGGATTCCATACATGTTTTTACTAATGACACATTACTAATGTTCCATTCTTATACTTACTTTCTAGGTGTGAAAGCTGGCTTAAAACGAACATACTCGGCTGTTACTCAGGATCTGCTGGGAGTGAGCAAAATGCCACAGTGGAAGCCATTGCTATATGCTATAGCATTTCTTCACACAACTGTTCAGGTTTAAAAATATATTTATTTTCTCCTGTCATAAAGCCACGTTTTATTTATTAATGAGACTTGTTATTAAATGAAAAACATTTTAAAAGGGAAGTCTCATGTTGGCAAATTAACACAAATAAAATAAGAAAAAGAACAGCATCTCTTTTACTGCAGCTGTGTTAGAACTTACAATTTTGCTCATGTTGGTCCTGTACCTACAACATGGATGATATTTCAGGGGGAAAAAAGAACAATCAAGCAGTGATCAATTAGACTACTCTTTTATTAAAGTCCTGGGCAATGAACTGGACTTTTACTAATATTTTAAATAATAAAAGTATATTAAAGAAATTTACAATTTATGGTTTGGAAAACCATAGTCTTAAACTGCTGCATTCCCAATGAGAAGGTATAAGATGGTGAATATAAATCCTTTCTGCTCTGAAACTTGTAGGAGGAAATGGAAGTAGATTTTGGGTCTTGACTTTCAGGAATTCCATTAAAGAAAGTGCTTTATGGATTAACCACAACTTTTTATCATCCTATCGATAGATTTTGCAGTATCCTTAGTTTATATTTGGAGCCTGGTTAATTTAGCTCTGTGGCATCCATTCACTGATATATTGGGGTGCAGTGGAAGCCTGTGGTATGCTCTTCTTTGTACCACTTTGGTATCACTTCTTTCTTGGTGGAAATTAAAAATTTGCAATTGCCAGATATTGTCCTAACAGCTATATACTTCCACCTGAGTCTGTAAATGATTCACTGAAAGCAGTTTTTCCTACTTGCATCTGCACCATGCAGAGACAGCAGTGATAGGAATATATCTAGTCCAGAGGAAGACCCCACACAATGGTCATGGTTGATGATTTTGGACACCCTTGCCTCAAACAGCAGCTTAATTTTTGAAATTCAAAAGCTATAGTTCTAGACTCAGAGATTTGCTGCATTTGAAAAAGACACTTTTTTTCTTCGTGAAAATGTTAATATTCCTATTCTTTGTTTGCATAGGAAGATAATTAATCAAGCATTTGGCCTTGTGTGTGTTGAATTTTTTTTTTTAAGTCGGTGAAATAGAGTACCAGCTGGACTACTGCATTCTTAACACATTTCATGTATTCTTCTGCACTTAGGTTTTCTTCACAAATACTATCAATCAGTCTCTCACCTTTAACTACTTTACAGGAAAGAAGAAAGTTTGGCCCACTGGGCTGGAATATTCCTTACGAGTTTAATCAGGCAGACTTCTCATCCAGTGTGCAGTTTGTTCAGAACCATTTGAATGATGTGGGCACGAAGGACGGAGTGAACTGGAGCTGTGTTCGATACATGCTTGGAGAGGTGCAGTATGGGGGCCGCGTAACTGACGACCTCGACAAGGCACTGCTGAATACTTACGCAAGAGTCTGGTTTGGAGAGCACATCTTCAGTGAAAGATTTTGTTTCTACAAAGGCTATGTTATTCCGAAAGGGAATACAGTGGAAGACTATCTCCAGTACATCGAGCAGTTGCCAGTGGTTGATACACCAGAGGTAAAATATTTTAATTTATTAAGGGGAACTTTTGTCAAATGAATAACTTAATGAGTATTTTTTTGAGAATCAAGTATGCATAGGTCAAGATTAACAGGCAGACAATTACAGTGTAGATCTGCTGACCAGGAAGAAGTAGATGAGGCCTTCTTCAGAAAATTGGAAAAAGTCTCATATTCACAGGCCCTGCGGCTTATGGAGGACTTTTAGCAACCCTAATTATCTTCTGGAGGGTTGATACAGCATGGTTCAAGCATTCTTATCAATGTGTATAAAACCCTGTTGGAGTGCTGTAAAAATGGATTCAGAACCTTTTTGATACTATCCAATGAAAGGAGAAGAGGCAATGGACATAAATGAAAAAACAGGAAATTCCATCTGAGAACGAGAGAACAATTTTTTAAGTGAAGGTGGTCGAACACTGGAAGAGTTTGCCCAGAGATGTTGTGAAGTCTCATCTTTGTAGAAATTGAAATCCTAACTGGATACTGTCCTAGACAGCCTGCTCTAGCTGACCCTACTTGAGCAGGTGATTTGGATTAGCTGACCCTCAGAGGTCCCTTCCAAACCAAATTATTTTGTGGTTCCACAGTTCTGTATGGGATTGAGCAGACAGGCAATCTGAGAAATAATGAAGGTTAAAAAGCCCTGTGGTCTCATTTTGCTAGTTATAATTGGGAGTCTGTTCCATTTTGACAGCAGAAAGATATGGATGTTGCCATGACTTTATGGGGTAGGGTGCAGGGTAGCTCCTGGTTGTAACCAGTTTTATATGACCCAATGTGTGCATACCACAGGGGTCACTGTGACTGGAGGATGGTGACTTTCTGCTCCCTCCAGTACAGACATACATGATGAAGTTAGTTAGAACTGAAACAGAAGAGAATACTCTGGAAAATTGAAACAGAAGTGAATGGTCTAGATTTCTGTCTCATTTCTATTAAGTTGATAAATGCCATTGGAAATAAGTTCTATTAAAATTAAATAGACGGAATGGAACAGAAAAAACTGGTTTTCACTTACTGATAATGTACTGGCTGGGAGGGTGAGAAGTTTCCAAGGTCAAAAAATAAGCTTGGAAAGTACTGAATCTCTGAAGATAGTGAAAGCAGAATGCAAAGGTATTTGTGCCAACAATGATGCATCTTTTCTGGGTGAGAGTAAGTGCAGACATGATAATGCATCAGTGAGATCCATTTGAGCCCAGCTCATGAAGTAGTTTCTATCAGTGTATGAACCTTGACTCTGTCAGATTTTGGGTGCTGCTTTCATGGATCTGCTTTTTAAAGCTCTTAGGAACCTATCTCACGATGCTGCAATGTATTTTTAAAGTGTTTTGATGCCTGTAAAAAATCTGTATGTATGGTTTGAGGTAGGGGAATTTTACCTTTGGCTTTTATGTAAATAGAAGCAAGTCCAGGAATGCAAACATCTTTTTGTCCTCCGCATTTTCACTCGTTAGGAAGAAAGCTGTGACTTCCTTCTGTCATTCTAAAATCTGTCAAAATTGCACATGAAAACCTTTAACCTTTTAATCTCCCAATCTTCTTCACACAGGAAACTGTGCTAGTCCAAACAGTGTATCCTTGATTTATTCCTTTTCCATTTTTATTTAAGAAAGACTGAATTGGTCTGTTTGCAGTGTCCTTGCTCCTTTGATGACATTTCATCCTCTGAGCAGAATGAGCGCTGTCTTCTGAGGAGGGCAATTGAACTCGGTGTATTGGGTTAGCATGGGGAGATTTCAGTAGCAAGGGGTGGCTTCTGTGAGAAGCTGCCAGAAGCTTCCCCCAGGTGTGACAGGGCCAAAGCCAGATGGCTCCAAGACAGAGCCACTGCAGGGTGGCAGTGCCCCTGGGATAATGTGTTTATGAAGGACAAAAAGCTGCTCGTGAACCTTCTGTCAGAGAGAGGAGTGAGAACACGGGAGAGGAACAATTCGGCAGACACCAGGATGGGTGAGGAAGGAGGGGCAGGAGGTGCTCCAGGTGCAGGAGCAGAGATTCCCCTGCAGCCTGTGGAGGACCCTGCTGGGGCAGGTGGGTGCCTGAAGAAGGCTGTGACCCTGTGAGAAGTCCATGCTGGAACAGGTTCCTGCAGGATCTGTGGCCCCAGGGGAGGGGAGCCCAGGCTGGAGCAGATTTGCTGGCCAAAGCTATGACCCCAGAGGTGACACAAGCTGAAGCAGTCTGTTCCCAAAGGTCTGCACCCTGTGGAAGGGACCCACACTGGAGCAGTTCAGGAGGAACAGCAGCCCATGGGAGGGACTCCCACTGGAGAAGTTTGTGGAGAATTCTCTTATCTGGGAGGGGCTCCATGCTGGAGCAGAGGAAGAGTGGGAGGAGCCCTGCTCCTGAGGTGGAAGGAGTCGGAGACAGTGTATGATGAACTGAACACAAATCCTGTTCCCCATTCCCTGTCTCCCTATGCTGTTGTGGGAGGGAGGAAGTAGAAAAATTGGGATTGAAGTTAAGTCCGGGAAGAAGGGAGGGGTGGAGGGAAGGTGTTTTTTGGATTTGGTTCTATCTCTCATGATCCTACTCTGATTTCATTGGTAATAAATTCAATTAATTTCCCCAAGTCAAGTCTGTTTTGCCTATGGTGATAACTGGGGATTGATCTCTCCCTGTCCTTATCTCAGACCATGGACTTTCTGTTATAATTTCTCTCCCCTGTCCAGTTAAGGAGGGGATGATAGAGGAGTGATTTCAGAGAAGTGTAGAGCTTTAGCAATGGGTTTTGAAGAGTCATAAGGCTAAAAACTCCTGAAAGACAGAATCCACCATTCTCTTTTTAATCAACATTTCCAGAGATTTTGGATCAAAAAGACCAAGAAATTTGGCTCCTTGATTAATATACAGGGCATTCAGGAAACTGGTCCACCCACTGGTTTCTTTTTTCTTCTTACATAATGCATAAAACCATAGGACCAGAGCTGTCTCGCATGCCTCCCTGTCTTTGTTAACATTTCTCCAGTATTTAAGTTAGCCCTTGGACTAGCACTCCAATTTACATTCACAGATATAGCAGATATTCTTCACGGTGCTAACTTGGGCTTTAATATTGCCACAAAATCTGCTAGAGCAGAACCAAATAAATAAGCACTCTCTGTGCAACAGCAAAAGCAGAAAGGAGTGTATCTTCAAATGTGTATTTCCTTCCACAAAGAATATGAATGTAATAAAGTGCATTGGTATTTTCTCTTCTTACAGCTCTAAATATTCACTTTGAGTAAACCACTATGTGCAAAACATTAAATCCTATCTGGACTCTAACTGCACACTATTACTCTGTCTCTCAAATGTGGTATTAGGTCTGTACTTTGTGCTGTTGTAAGGATAAGATCCCCAAGTGGTGTAAATCAGTGCAGCTTTTCTGGCTTTGGCACCGGTGCAGCCACTTATATCCCTTGTCCCTGTGTTTCTAGATTTGCAAGAATAACAATATTAAATGACCCTTTTAATTCTTCCTCAGAGTATGTAAATACTGGTTTCTACAAGTGTCTTCCTGCAATATGCCAATTCTAATGTAAAATATGAAAACTGAATATACGAAAAAATGTGAAAAATGAGAAACAGAAAATTGCTTGGCTTTTTTGCTCTGTTTGAGGGCAAGTCTTCTTCATTGTCAGATCAGTGGTTCAAAGTTTGCAAGAGATATGTAATAGCTATAATTAAATGAGGGCTGGTGAAATAAGCCACAGTACATAAAATTCCTTTTGGAGAAGAGTTGCAATTGTCAATCTGACAATTATAGACTTACTGATATTTCAGTGGAAGTTTCTGAAAAAGCTACTATCATTCAGACAAAGGGCAGCTTTGCAGTAATTCTGTTCTAGCTGTATTTTAAATAAAATTATTCAATTCCAGGAGAAGGAGAAGTAAAGATGAGGAAACTTCAACCAAAAATAGCTAAACCATAAAATATCCTAAATATATCACCCTCTTTAGGTACTTCAAATGTAGGCATTATTTTATTCACCATGCTACATTCCTTATAAGCCTCAGAGACTGAGTAAAACAAAACATGTTAGAAATGCTGACTGCTCTGATAATTAGGGGAATCTATTTGAGCTGTTACAACAGCAACAGACCCACAGAGACAAAGAACTAATGGTAAGGTGTCAGTGTCCACATATGACATCATTCCAAAGCGCTGTAGTCTGAACCAAAGGAAAGTAATCTGTTCTCACCTCCTGATAGCATTCCACAGCATGATCCATGTGAAGATAATTAGATCAGTTAAAAAAAACCCCACTGATAGAAATGAAAACACTTTTGCTTATGCAGCCTATGTTAATGATTTTGTGTAATTTGGCTTTGGGCCTTGGCCATTTAAATGGATGAACTTCCACTCACCTGTTCATATCTACTGTTTCATGGAGCTGAGAATTTTCTTCTTTGTTTATCCATTTTCATGCATTCTTTCATGTATATACCTTTAGAAAAAAAAAATCACTTTCCCCCCATAATATTTTTACCTTTTACTTCAAGGTATTTGGGCTTCACCCCAATGCAGATATAACTTACCAGACCAACCTGGCTAATGAGACATTCAATACCATAGTGAGCATCCAGCCCAAAGATAGCTGTACTAGAGGGGGAGAAACCCGGGAAGCAGTGGTGCAACATCTTGCTGATGAGATGCTAGAGAAGTTACCTCCAGATTATAACCCTCATGAGGTATGTGCTACTTTCTAAAACAGTTGTTTTATGTATGCATGTATGTACATTTGTGTTTTGTAAGTTTTATTGTGCTTCTTAAATTTAACTGGCATGTGTTTTAAAAAGCTCTTAAAATGACCCATAGGGATTTATAAGTCTGGTTTGCTGTATTATCTAAAATATTCCTATGTCAGAAATAGATATTTCAAATGCCACATTCCACTTAATTAGTCACCTTAACTCAGAAGACCCATTGAAGGCTTCAGAAAGTTCTTGCTTTCCTTAGTAGCTTGCAGAAGGAGCTCACTGCCTCTTTCTGAAGGTCTGGTGATCCTATAGTGGTTACAGCATTCAATTTACCCACTCCCATTATGACACCACCATGATGAGCAGTGACTTTTATCACTGACATTTTCATGCTCCGGATTTGTGTGGTCCTGAGCCATAAGAGGTATCTTTGTTAATCTTTTCTTGCATTTTTAATTAAGAGTCCCATTAAACGGAAAAATCCAGCATAGAGACTCTTGCATCTGTTTATAGGTAGGATCTGTTGTCTTGCCAAGTGCTTCATGAACAGTAAATGTTGAAAACCCCTCATTTCCATGGTTTTATTCTTTACAAATCTGTTTTGCATTGATAGTGCCTTTTTTTCGCCTCCAGTTGTAGTTCAAGCTTTGAAAATGCTCAGTATGAATTGCAACTTGTTATGTATGCTTTATTTTCTTCTCTGGCCAACTTAGAATGTCCACCTAAGTAACAAGTAATAGTCTTGGGCCCTGGCAATATTTCCTGTCTTCCCTTCTACTATTAATCTCAGATTTATTATGTCTTGTGTAAATAGCCACTTTTGTACTGTCATAATTCAACTTGGAATTTCTCTTTTCATTCCCCTGTTGTCAAGCTACTTATGGTCTGCAACTTTTTTTGGTGACGTTTCCTACCATCTATGTCCATATTGTTATTTTTCCATTCATCCCTGCTTGTGTCTCTCCTTTTTTGTCACCTTCTTATTGATTGATTCTTAGTCATAGTATATAAACAATTTTTGTGTAGAATTTGATTAAGAATGGAGTCAGTTTTCTAGTTTTCATATTATTATTTAATAGTGGATAAATGTTAGAAATAGAAAATAAAATTAAATCTAGTAAGTGTAATAATAATTAATAATTTAATAAATGTAACAATTTTCATGTTGGATCTATAACGATCATTTTCACCTTCAATTGCTCTCAGTCCTCTTCCCTTATCCTTCCAATCAGAGTAAAGTTTTTTATGGAACTAGATTCTTCTACTTTCATTCAACTCCTTAATGTTTTTTTTTTAAATTTACAGTAGCAGTAAAATACTGACTGCCTGGATAGCATTTATACTTTTGCCAGATTTGTAATATATGTATTGAGCTAAGTTTTTACAATATACTTGCTAAATCCTCCAAAGGACTATTTCTTCATTCCCTTGTTAAGCAGCCAACTTCTTTCCTCCTGAAGAATTTGTAATACCTAGAAAACACCGATAGTGCTTACTGCACTTTATATTGTATCCAGAGGGTAGTCTTAACCTCAGGTTTTACCCCTGGGAAATCTGTGCAGTGCCTTTTAGTTATGTAAAATGCACACACAATTGTTTAATCCAAATTTCACTTCAAAATGGTTTGAGCAAATACTGGTTTTCTCTGGCATTTCTTCTGTTTAGTCTTAGGCTCATTCACTTTCTTTCCTTCTTGGTTTATTCACTGAGAGGAGAATAAACCACGAGGTAGAGGAGGCCTTCCCTTTCCAATCACTTCATCAAGTCTTAGCTTTGAGACCACCAGTTTTGGAGCCAGGGGCAGTAGTTAAGGGCAAACGGTCTAAAAGGGTTTTTTTGGATGTTCCATCCTTCACTTTTGTCTCTCTCTTTTACTGCTGTCATGGGATATAATACATACTTTTCCATGTGACTGTATTAAAAAAAAAAAGTCACCACCAATTGTTTTCATTGCTCTTTCACTCTCATCATCAAGTAGTATGACAAACTATTATCTTTTCGCATGATCTGCCAATCATACATGAAGGGTTCTATTTTCTTATAAGCAATCATCATTGCAATGATGCTCAGCATTAACATTTCTTTGTTTCTGTACTGTTTCTCTTCCATCTTCTGTGAACTTCCAAGGAATCTTCCTTTGCTTTAATTTGCTTGACAGCTGTTCTCTTACGATTCAACCAAGGAGATTTAAGTTTGTACAGAGGATGTGCTGTTGGATCTACTTTTTTCTTCTGTATTTCTTGTAGATGCATTCTGAGCTCAGTAATTGTAGATACCACCGCTTCCTGGGGATATCTAGTTCTCTAAGGCTCTGTGCATCCTGATCTGTGATTTACACTTCACTTTGATTAATCATACTATTCTATTTACATGCCTTTTCATCTGTCTGCACTACTGATGGATGACACAGTACTTTTCCACAGAAACATCCAAAAATTATGCTGTATTTCTGTAATGTGGTAGTCATATCTTTTCTCTGACCATCTGGAGCATATCCTCTGTTTGTTTTCTAAAAGTTTCTTATTGTTAATAATGTATTCCTCTGTATATCTCCTTGGCTGTCTCAGCTGCACCAGAACTTCAGATTTTACTTCTGCACTATTACGAGATTTAACATTGTTTCTTCTGGTCCCTGATTTATCAATATTTCTTTCTTAATTTTGCCTAGTGAATTTACCCTTTGTCTCTTTCTCTACATTTTAGAACTTGTCTCATTCTCTACATCTTAGAACTCGATTTGGTCATTACAAATTCTTTCTTTGTTGTAGGGGAATTTCCCTTTTCTGACATTAGTGCCCAGTTCCACATCTTTTGTGTTCCATATATTCCAGGAGTGTGGCCACATCTACAAAATAAACAAAAAAATCTATATCAAATGTCTTTCTCATCTGAACTGTAACTCCATTATTCTGGAACCTCTTAGAAAGCATGGGTATGGCTGGAGTGAGCTGTAAAGAAAGATACAATTTTAAATGGAGGTTTATATAAATTGATAAAAGCTCCAAAGCCAAATGTCTAAAAAAAAAAAAAAAAAAATTATGCCACTAACATATAACCAAGAATTTTGTTAATCAGAGGAGAAAAGAAGGGAGAGTTTAGAATTCGCTGAGGGAAGAAGCAACAGAGTTTGGCAGAAGCTACAATATGGCAAATGAAATTACACTTGCAAGTATAAGGAGTAAAATGGATTATGTAATTACTTCCTGGGATGCCTGGGAAAAAAGGGGATGAGATGAGTTCTGTTGTTTGTCAATTTAAGTCAGCATTTGATCATTCAGGACATCGTTACATACTAGTCAGTTTAACAAATCTGAAACAAATAAAACCAATATCCTAAATTGTAAGAGACTGAGGGAATGTGTCAGAAAAAAAGTTTATATGCATGTCTCATTGGAAAAGAGCAGTAAAAAGAGAAACATTCACTAGTCCTAGCAGTGCAGCTTGGGTTTGCTTTTAAAATAATATTGTGCTCCAGTAATGCCACGACATGTTAGTCTTTGAAAATCTAGGTATAAAGATACTACCAGTGGAGAAAAGGAACAAAGAATTTTGGAAACAATGAAGGTAATTAAAAGCAAGTTCTCTTCAGGGAAAGTGGCAGGTGCCTTTGCTACCTTTGATCCGTTCTTCTGGGTCCCTTTAGAAAGTGTGGAGTGAATTTGCACAGAACTACAACCCCGGCAGACTGGGTTAGGGACAGATGGTACCAAAACCAATTATTTGCTGACATTCAGAGATCCGGATTGTATTTTCTCTTGATACATTTTGAATCCAGAGAAATTTCAGGCTGTCACAAAGAGGCCTTCATTTCTCAATTATTAGCCTTTGGCAGTGACTTCAGTCTCAACAACTTTCAAAACAGGGCAACCATTTTACCCCATGATATGTGCTGCTTCTTTTGTTGTTAGTGTTCTTGTAATGCTTCTCACCAGTCAAGTAACTTACCCAAAAGAGTAGAAACAAAAGGAGTCACATTTGCATGTTTTCTCAGCCTGTAGTTTGACACAGGTTGTGGAAAACCAAAATAAACCTTCCTCCTGACCTAAAACTGTCCTCATTTTTCTGTGGGTAAGAATTCTGCTTTCATGACCCCTTTTGCTTCTGAGTCTCACCTCGCAGGTTACAGAGAGATTAGTGGTAAAATGATTAGGTCCAGCCAGTCCATGTGAGTGAAGACAGGTGCAAGAATAAATGTCAGCCTGTCACACAGGGAAGTTTACAATGAAAATGATCCTTACAGCTTGAAAAACAGCCTTCTAGGGAATAGCAAGTGGCTGCAGTTTTTCTCCTTAAATATTTTTTGTAGTATTGATTTAGCTGTAATTCCTCTAAGGCTATGGCTACATTAGCAAGCACTGCATGGAAATAGGAATTTGTCTGAGGACCTCAGGCCTTCATTAGATGTTTCACTGGAGAATTTGCCTTGGTCTAACTCTAGTCTGAGCCTGTAGGCTGAATCCATTAGTGATTGAAGTACCTTAGAGTCCCTGAAGCACACCTTTTGGGTTAGTTTAATTTGAAGCTAAGACCTTTGTGTCTGGAATATAGTTTTCATGCAGGTTTTTTTGCTACAAAAAAAACCCACCCCCCCCACC
>VZTR01024239.1:124683-169897 GCA_013400775.1 Chaetops frenatus
TGCCCCGGCAGAAGTAGAAAAACAAAAACCCCCCCAGGAAGGAGAAAAAAAAGTTGTTGTCCTTTAAACCACAACACACTGTTACACTGTTTTATTGTTTCCTTGTTTGCACCTCTGTATCCAGTTCATGTCACTTGTCCTATATATAGATTTTAAGCACTGTGAGGCAAAACTGTCTTTCTGGTTGTGTAGTACTCAGCATAATGAACCCTCAACCTACTTATATAGCCCTCGGATGCCAAAGCAATGTGAATACTAATTGGAATATGAAGTAAAATGCCTCCATTCCTCAGTGCCCCATTAGTTCTAGCAAACCTGCTATAATCTGCTCAGTATTTGCAAAGTAAGTGACAAACAAGGAACCTCCAAAGTAAGGTAAAGGAGAGAATATGATTCCGAGAGCAATAGACTTAACTGATTTCTATATTTTTTGTCATAGCTTCCATGGGTCTCTGCTTTTCCCTCACTACAAGGTTCAGAGTTAGTTCACATGAGTTGTTAAAAGGCAAAGAGGCAAAGTTTTAGCAGGCTTCAGTGAGCTGGACAAGGAGAAATTCAGGAAAAGGCAAATACACACAGACAAAAATATACCAAAACTTTAACCAACCAAACAACCAACCAAAACCAACCAAACCAAAGCTAAAAAAAGGCAAGGATTCCCAGAAATTGAAACAAATGTTGTGGCAAGTGGTTCATTGTGTCCCTGACAGAGGGTTTTGGGGTGAGCCAAAGCCTCAGCTATCCAGTGGCACCTCAAGCCACTTGATTCTGTCTTGCTCTTTGTTGTGCCATTTACCCAGTCTGGGACACCCAGCTGGGCCTCCAGCTCACAGTTGCAGTCTCAAACGCTGTCTAGGATTCATTCAAATGAGAAGATAAGCGTGAAAAGTCCCACTGCAGAAAGTGTATAGGTCCTGCCATCTCTGTAGGAATAATCGGCTGTCTAAACCTTATCCCTGAAGACAACTCACAGCTCAGAGCTTACTTTTATTGCAGTGTTTCCATGGTGCCTTTGAACTGATTCCCTTAATACAGTCATTGCTCTGTCCTCTTCAGGCTCTTCTTTCTTTAATATTTCAATTTATCTGGGATCCAGAAGCCCTCTGGGGCCTTATGGAAGTGAACACTTCATGTATTTTAAACTATTGGTTCTAGCATTTTTCTACAAATTAAAAACCCACAAATTACTACAAGGATTCTGCTTTCCTTTAATGGCATTTCTGATAGGAGAACTTGGCCTTTAATCCTGTCTCCCTCAGCTATACGCTGGAGTTCTCAACTACTTCAAATGCAATTACAATTATCTGTGCTATCACAAAACTTCTTTAAAACTCTTGTCCTGGGGTCTTTGGAATTATATTAATGGGAAGTGTAAGTTAACAGAAACATCTGAGTTCGTGAAAGTCATTTCACGTTCTCATAACTTAAAGGGCATTGCATGGCTACCAAGTGCTTGGAGCACTCCAGTCCTATCAGCCCCTGTGTACAGTAGACAATTTGCTAACGTTTCTACATCTGACTTCTTTCCATTCATTTGGCCTTAGTGGTATCCCAGCAGAGCATCCTGCTCTGTGAATATTGAAGAACAAAGCCCAAACTTTCTCAATTCCCTCATTGCTCCTGATTTCTTCCTAGTTGTGCTGTTGGCTCACTGATTCCCACTTTTGTGTGTTCCTCATGTGGCTCTCTATCCCCCCTTTTCTGTCTCCAGATGCTTTCATTCCCTGTTCTGAAATATGTCAGGAAACCTACTCCTTCCTAGGTGTCCTTTTCGTTGCTCTTGCATATTCAATTTTGTGTTTCATTCATTCACCTCCTTGCTACAGCAATGGATTTCCACAAGGTAAAATAAGATGCACATCTGCAGCATGACCACTGGAACAGCAAAGGAGTCTGCCCTCCTATCTCTAAAGACTAAGGCACTTCCCATGCACTGAGCTGTGCTTTCCCATGGAAAGCTGTATCAGGGAAGCTAACCAGCATCTTCAGCCTGGCTTCTCTTTTGATAGCTTATACCAATGTCATGAGATTGTAGCTCCCTAGAACAAAGAGTTAGTTTTATTCTGTGCTGCTGGAGTGCCCTGGATTTATCTTGCTGGTGTCTAAAACACTACGTTATTGTAGTATATAAAGACTTCACTGAGCAAAGTGTCAGAGGCATTTGAGTATTTCATGGCACGATTCCAGCTGGTACTTCCTTTGTGTTCTGTAAAATGCTTATTTGTTGACTGAAAAGCATTTTTTGCAATGTTAGTATAAGAAAAAATGAATAATATAACCACTTTTAGAGAAATTAGAAATTACATGTGTTTGGAATATCTCAAAACACATTAATCTGGCAGCCTTATAAACATCTCTCCATCTAGTTAGTTGTAAAAAAAGGCATGAGAGGTGAATTATACAGGCACTTCTGTTACGTTAAATAAGCCAATTATTTGGGGGCTTCTTAGCACCAACTTGTGCACACCAATTATGGATGAATGCATGGTACTGAGAAAGCATAGAAAACCATTGGATTGGCACTACTGAATTTAGTTTATATGTACATGAATTTCTGGGGGATGAACTTTCATACAGCTGATGTCACCACATAGGAAAAAAAAAAAAAAAGTTGTAAATGGTTTAAGTTGGAGGCTTTTTAAAAAATCCTCTGTGCCATATTCCCGTGTGTCTCCTTAGGGATTCCTAACAGCAATGAGGCAAGAGACAACTCGCATGAATTTAGCCAAAGGGTGGGAACTCGACAGTGTTGTTTTGTACAGTGAAGTGACCAAAATGATGAAAGAAGAGGTTGTTGGCCCTCCTCCTGCTGACCTCGGTGGGGTTTACATACACGGCCTGTTCCTCGAAGGGGCAGGCTGGGACCGCAGGAACAGCAAGCTGATGGAGTCAGCACCAAAGGTAAGGATCCAGTGAGTGTGACAGGCTGTGGCGTAATGCACGTGCTCAGGGAAAAGCAGGAAGTATGCTGAGTGCCTGCAGCAGTGGCTTCACAACAGGGTTTAAGAGGGTAACCAGCACTAGCGGTACTGGGAAGAGGACAGACTCTTTACCCACCAGAAGTGAACAAAAAGATTTCTGTCAGAAAATGAATTTATGATGCACAGCGCTAGAGCAGACCAGATGCTGGGCTTCTTGGCTTCAGGGCCCCTAGCAGCACAGTTGTGTTTGAATAAAATAGTGCAACCCATAGTCAGTCTTCTTTTGACTGACCGAGGGGGACCTTATCAAAACTTCCAAAGCCCTGAGCTGGGTTTGGTATGGAAGCCAGTGTTTGGCTGACTAGAAATCCCTAGTGTTTGTTTTTAATATGAGGAAGAGTATTAGTTCTGGGCTTATGCTCAGTTATCCATGCATCGAGTTACATTTCACTGATGTCACTAAGCAGATTTAAAATCTAGCTATGGAATAATGATTAGATATTGTAGTCACAGTCCAGGGAAAATTAACATCGTCTGCACTGGTACACTTTTTCCAAGCCAGTACTAGCTGTCCTGGAATTTGAATTGAGGTAATTCCTGTCCATAGGTAAAATACTTCTGTGCCTGACTGAGAGAAAAGTGATCCAAACCAAACCTTGCTAGCTGTAACTTCTGTTGCCTGGTTTTTCAAAAGATCCCTTCAAACATGGAGTTTACTCAAGTGCTCTGTAGTGTTCAGCAGGGTTCCATGTTGCTCTTGGATTTGGGTCTGTTCTATATCCTGACAATGAATACTTCATCTTGGTGGAAGACCTGAGGGGATCTAGTTTAGATAAACACCCAAGAAGCACCCTGTATGTAAGCAGCTCCACAGTCAGCAGTGCAGAGGCAACAAGGAGGGTTGCTAGTTGCAGCTTGGTTTTGTAGCTCCAGTCCTGCCATTCAGCAAAAAGGACATGGGGAAAGAATGGGAAACATCAGTGAAAGGGGCAAAGGAAGGTAAAAAAGACAATGGTTGCTCCCCCTCCTAGAACCACCGTGACATTTTTCAATCTACCTCCACAGCATGCAGTTTTCCAGGTTTCTGCTGCTCTCCTTTCCTTCCACCAAGCTTCCTGATGGCTGTTGTCCTTGAGCTGCCACAGGCTTAAAGTTAGTGTCAGCACAATAGTGAGTGTAGGACTTGTATTCTCACGTGTGCCTCTGCTGAGGTGCCGGTGCTTTTGCTGAAGGCCATCACTGAATCTAGTTCTGGTGTTTAGAATTCAGATGCCCTGTGCTGCTTCTCTAATGCTGAGCCCTGTGTGTCTTCTAACATTCTCAGGTGCTGTTCACGAGCCTTCCTGTAGTCCACGTGTACGCTGTGAGCACGGCAGCACCGAGGGACCCAAGGAAGCAGCGTGGAAATGTGTACTCCTGCCCTGTCTACAAAAAGCCTCGGAGAACAGACCTGACATACATTTTCTCTTTGCATCTGAAAACAGTGCAGAATCCTGATCACTGGACTTTGAGGGGGGTTGCAGCGCTCTGCAGTCTGAAATAAGGACAGACAGCTATGAAAAAATGAACCACCAAGTAGGATTAAGCAGCACTGTCTAAGTGGTGGCTACCTTTGCATGGTGAGTTAGGAATTAGCAGGTGATACATGGAGATTATGTAAATTGCACATAGATTAGCTTATTCTGTTCACTGCAAAAATACTAAATTTATTTCTCCTGGGAATATCAGAGGGAAAACAGCTGCAGGTGTAAATTTGGCAACTCTTATAAAGCAAGTGAGGATATAATCAACTAACTTGCTCATGCTGGAAGCCCTACATAAAAAAATGCTTATGATAGTGACAAATGCTCTGACATCTTATGGTGGTTCTTTTGTAGATGTTATCTTTCTTCTTAATACAAGACGTTTTCATAATATAGTTGTTTTCAAATTCAACTTTGTAGTTAAAATCTTATCATTCGTAGCATTATTAAAGCTGTAATGACAAGATAATTAAATGCATGGTAAAGCTTTATGTTTATCTGCATATATTTCAATGCACAGTTCCTCTGATTTTGCATTTGTAAACTTGCTGGGTGGTTTTACTAATGACTGTGACCATTTTCTTGTACAGTCACTTCTTTATGTAATCAATCGTAAAAGCCGTACAAACAGGATTGTTGATCTTCGCACAAGAAGCGCCCTCTGCACCTATTAACTTGTTTCTAAACCTATATCCATTTATAATGAAGGTGTGCACACCCCCCATTATTAGCAGGAAGAAAGGTTTTAAAGTTTTCGCAGAGTAAACACATCTGAACACCAATTTGGCTCTATTAGTACTTGTTCCATTTGCATTAGTGCCTGAATCCTGCAAACTCAAACCTCTTAATTGCTTTTAGTTCTGTATTTTGCATCAGTTTAGTTTTAAAAAAAGGAGGCAACCCACAGGCCATACTTCACCTGAAATGGTCGAAGTATTTTTGTGTTAACCACCATTGCTGTCTACCCTGTAACTGAAGGATGACTTATACTTCTCTTTTAATACACAGATGGTTATTGGCAGCAAATCTGTTTGGTTTTTTTCACTAGCACAAATTCAAAGCAAAAGAAATTGTTGTTGGATGTTATGAAAGAAGGGCTTTCAGTCAGGACTTTGTTAATATTTTTTTTCTCCTTGTAAACACTTCCAATTTTTATATAGCAAGTGCCTAAGAAAGTAGTTAATCCATTTGCATAGCCAGTTTTTCTCTGTAGTTAGCAATTGCGGGGCTCATTCCATGAGGAAGTTTGATATTCACACTCACACCCACAACAAAGTACTGAGTGCCAGCTTTCTTCTTGGAAAACGGAGCAGACAGGGACAGGGTCCCTTTTTTCCATGGAGCTAGGAGCAACAGTGCCAGCAAGATTATCTTTTCAAGTGAAACCAACTGCTCAAAACATATACACCAGACCTCCCAGCAGTGCAGCTGTACATCAACCAATTTCATTGAGAATTTTGTTTCTGAGAAGGCTGAAGGACTTGGCTTCATAATCATTGATCTTGGAAATTATGGAAAAGATGGGGGAGACTTCAAGCATCAAAGGGCTGTGCTGTTCCACAGAAATTGAGGTTGCAAACCATAGTGTTTTCCCCATCCCCTAGCTTTATGAGAGGATATGGAGCAATTTAACTCTGATATCTTGGTACATGTAAAAGTCAGGTCAGTCACAGTGATAGTAATTTAAAATAAAAAATATACATTGAAATACTTTGCACACCTGAAGAACTCACTGCTTGCTGTGAAAACAAATCATTCTCTGACCAACTGAAGCTAGAAGTAAATATAAAAAAATTATATACTTGATAGAGGTTATATCTGGTGCTACATGGTAGGCTCCATGGAAACTGCATCATTTCTTTGTCAAGCAAAATGAGAAAACTAAATGCTATCTGAAGAAAATCTATAGGCAATGATGTTCTAGCACTTAGTGTTCTGCTGTATAAAAATGCAAAGAAATAGCTTATTTGAACATCATCATTTTCATTTCAATAACTAAACACTGTTTGTCAGTTTAGGAAAATGTCAAATGTTGCAGAACAAAATGCAGGCCATATAACTGAAGAACCAGAAAAATCATACAATATTTCACTGAAGATAGCTACAGTTTAATACAGAACTGAAGAAGAACATAAAGTCACCTTGTTCCAGAAAGATTTCTTATCACTAGTAAAAAAAACCAAAAAAACCTTCAGTGCATCCTATAAGTAAAACACTTTTTCCTTTTTGCATGTGATTACAGTAGAGTGAAGATGAACAATTTACTGTTGACAGAAATGTGTTCCTTTCCCCATCTCCTTCTCTTGCTCAATCCTGCCCTTCCACTCAGTGGGGTTGCTGCTCCCAATCTGACAACATTAATTTGATTTGAAATGTCACTGATATAGTAAAACATTGACCTTCCCCAACCAGTGTCCCCTAGTTAGTATTGCTAAGGCTTTTTCACTTCAAGTGGGATGTACACCAGACTAAATGAAAGAACTAGCAGGCAGAATACTTGAAATCAAACTAATTATATTTAAATGATGGATTAACAATTAGCTGGCAGTCCTCAAACAATGTGTATAGGTAACCAAGTTATGCTCTTCTGTTAAAATGAATCCAAGATATTAAATACAATCATACAGCTTTTGGAAATATTGTACAAGCCTCACACAGATTGTAATGACTAACATTGCTTTAGATAAGTGCTTTGAAGGCAACTCCATTTAAGAATGAAGAGAGCAATACAGTCCTGTACCCCATGTCAGCGTAGCAGTCATGTTTACAAACATATCTGATGTCAGGGACTGGCTCCTGAGAGTTGCAAATAAACAGCATTCCATAGTCCAAAGGGTGTCTGTCTCATAATCCCTGAGGCTGTGACTGGTCAATAATGATGATGATAGGAAAAAAAAAGAGAATTGGGTTATGGATTGGCCCTGTAAATCTGCCCTGTAACTTTGTAGAATAGATTTTAATTGCAGTGAAGCGTGGAAAAAGCACAGAGTGGAAAACAAAACAATTCCCTTGTCGGGTCAGTTATGCTCATAAATCCTATGATCCTCTGGAAAGAATAATAGTTTTCTAAAAGATCTCAAGGAAACTGTTATAATATTCTAATTTTTATCTCTATTTATCCAGAACCTACGCATTCATCTTATTCCACTTTTACTGCTTCATATCATTGCCTTTCTCACAATCTCATCTTTCCAAAACATGAATACAATACCTCCTTCCCTTTTCCTCCTGCTAGTACATATTTAAGGTGTCTTCTTTTGTATTCTTATGCCATAAGTGCACAAAACACATTGCTTACTTACAGTGAACCTTCCTATTCCGTAAGTCTGGAAATAACCTGTAGTAATTTCAGGAGTTTCTCTTTTCCACTAAAAAAACTCCACAATTTTCTCAAAACCCTGTAATTCCTGCCACATTTTTTCACACCATGGGTAAAGCAGGAATATGCTTTTCCTGCTTTTTCTGTGAGGGTCCTAAAGTGATAGTATTTGAGTAGCTAAACAACATTTTCCATAGTTCTTCCTTTTGCTAATATGAAGTAATAGCTTTGTTATTGTTTTCTGATTAGATAAGTTGGTATAAAATAATGGAAATAAATTTTATACTGTTATACATGAAACGATGAGAGTGATTGGGCTGTAAAGTGACTGCTAAATCAATCTTGGAAATGCAGCAGAGTCCCATCTCCCTTTGACATTGCGAGTTCCATTTGGGTTAACGATGGCTATCGGCACACGCCGGGGCAGAGGGGGAGCCCCTTCATTCAGTTTGCATGGCTTGACTTTTGTCAGGAAGACAACACTACAGACATCTGTGAATGGCAGAACAACACCAACACGGTTTGTGATATAACACAAATTCACACATTTTCCTAAAGCTGAGTGAGGACAGTATGGTGTGTGTGCTCATTGACTCCTCATGCTGATTGCTTTAAGTCTAGCAAAGGGACATCATCATCACCTCCTCCTCCTTCTTTTCTTTCCTGCTTAAGGACGACTTCTGGCATAGTCACCCCTATTTCAGTTGACTGGGAAGCACCTTTTGTTGCACTACTCTTGTCTTTCTTTACCTTAGTGATCACTTCTGTGTAAGAGATTTCTTCAGTGAAGGGCTCTGCTGCTGGGAGCTCAGAGGCGATGTGTACGCTGGCTTCCTGGATCCCCTCCTGACCTTCGGCTCCTGTTCGTTCTTTATTTTTTTTATGGATCTTGAATGTCTCCTTTGTTGGAGCAGCTTGTGAAATGGATTTCTTGATCCTTATCCCAGATTGTTTCAGTCTCTCTCCTGACTGCCTGATCCTCTCTCTCCTCTCAGGGGTGACTATCCTAGTTTGAAGCCTGTTTACCCTCTTCCCAAAATTTTGTCTTGTCTTTTGGATGTTTTCCCTTGAAAATGCCTTTTTGATGTCATCAATGCGCCTCATGCCTGATTTCTTGAACTTGGTTGCTTTGCTTTCTTCGATATAATATTCTTCATCAGAAGACAGATCATCAGGTGGGAAGAAATCGTCCTCTATAGTTTCACCCGCTGTCATCTCTTTGATGACAGAGAGAGATGAAGGACACTCGGTTTCCTCCTGTGAATGAAAGCAGAGAGTCATGTTCCAGCCAGTGTGTTTCAAAAAGATGGTGGTTCAAGCTTTTTTTTTTTTTTTTTGGTTGGCTTGCAATTAATTAGTGCTAACTGAAATATAATACTGTAACAAAGTGAGGTAGGCTTACACCATCAAACTCGATCTATTCATAACACAAATGGCAAAGGAAACCTTCGCCAAGTTCTCTAAAGATATTATATGCTTGATTAAAAATTTCTTTTCACTGTGGTTCTTCCTGAAATTAATTAATGCAACGGTCCTATGCAGACTTGTGTAGGTCTTTGGGGTTTTTTTAGTTTTTTGGTTTTTTTGTTTTTTTTTTTTAGCTTATCTGCTTCTCTGGATCAGACCTAGATCCATTATTCCTCATCAATAAAAGCAGACACTGTAGACAAAAGAGGCTCTTGGGCTTGTGTCAGCTGTGCACTGTCCAAGAGAATGCCTCAATGATATGAGTAGCTTCAGTCTACTACTATTACCAAGACTGTTGTGCATTTTTGACTGTTTAGAACTTAGCAAACACTTCTATTTCTGCCCAGAAGGGGATGAACCCCAACATGGTAACTTACACGTGCTGGCTGCACAAGGGGAAAAAAGTAATTAAAGCCGGGAAATGTTATTTGGTAAACCCAGTAAGACAAAATTCATTCAGCACCTGCACCATCGCTGAGGTGAACTTGATTATTTGTTCTATCTGGAAATGTATGATATTCCTGAGCAAGCACCTTTGTCTCTTGTGGCCTGTTTGAGCATGTAGAATTATATATTTCTATGACACATCTAATGTGTATCAGCTGCATGCCTGGAAGTGGTGACTATCCTACATATCTTAGCTCTAGGAATTCATGCAGCCTGTCCAAAGAAAAATTGCTAGAGGCTCAAAGCTCAAAGACATGGATTACTTCCAAAAACTGTCCACAGTAAACAAAAAATTACCAAGAATCAGCTAGTGGCTAAGTACATCCGAGAACAAAACTAAAGGGGGACAAAAGCTTATGGCAGTGAAGGATTTATCTGAACAGGGATTTATCTGAATCTCCTAAGAAAGCTGTTTCCCTGATCTGCATGGACAGTACGAATTTGTGGCTCAGTGTCAGGGAGTTACTTCTATCTAGAAGTGCAGTGTATGCAGAATAGAAAAATCTTAAGGAGGGGTATGA
This sequence comes from Chaetops frenatus, assembly GCA_013400775.1. Lineage (NCBI taxonomy): Eukaryota > Metazoa > Chordata > Aves > Passeriformes > Picathartidae > Chaetops > Chaetops frenatus. The sequence continues at coordinate 134,882 of VZTR01024239.1, forward strand.
GATGGACAGTGCCACCCCCTTCTTCCCTACCAGCTTTTTACATGCATGTCCCTGAGCTCTTCTCCCAGGAGGAGCAGCCCTTTGAGATGCAAACAGGTACAACAGCTGTATTACACTTCTCTAAGATGTTTCCCATTAGTACTAACTACTTCAGCTGATTTCTGAGGCATGACAGTGTCAGGACTCTACCCTTAGTATAATCACCCTAATGTAGACAATAGAAGAGATACTGAAGTTATGAATAGCAGGTCAGGCTAACTGAATATTTTGCTGTGAACTTCTTTCCAGCCAAAAAGATGTCTGTCATTTTTCACAGTGACTCATTAGTAGTGAGTCATGTTATTTTACTGAGTGCTAGCAGTACATAAAATAACATACATTGAGCTATTTGACAGATAAAGCCCTCTTAAGAGTTTCTCATCATGCCTTTCCTTCAATAAAAACCCTCTAGTAAAATAGTTGTTAATGCTTAGGGAAAAATAGGGACAAATTATGTTACATTGATTACAGCAGAATGTTGTTCAACTCATCTGTCAAAACCAGCAGGAACAAAACTACAATGCTTTGCTAATAATCCTCATTAACATATGAAAATTAACATTAATTATATAAAGACTTCTACATATAAACATAATCTCCTTTTCTTCTGAAAATTAACTAAAACACAGCTGGATAGTAATTCCTCAAAGTTTTTAAATTATACCCCACTCCTTCAGCTGAAATGGTAAGAAAAATATTTCCAGAATGAATATTCTGAAATTTCAGTACATACAGAGATGAATACAGTATACTGAGAGGAATATGCCTTTCTTATGAATATTATTTTTTAAAAGGAGGAAAAACAGAGAGACTATTTTCACTGCAATATTTAAGTTGTCTTCCTTTGGAAGAAGAATTTATCTGTACTTTTTGTCAATTGCCAGATTTTTATTGTATTTACCTTTAGTCAGTTGGCTAAAGAAAAGAGCATTTTAGCTTTTCTATACACATTAGAATTAAAAGTTACGAACAAGAACAATTGACATTAAGTTCTTGTAGATCAGACACAGAAACTAGAGCTGCAGATCCTGAGAAATATTTTCATTCTCCTACAGGCTCTCAGCATAATCTTCACCAAATCTTTGATTTCCTTCTTCTCCTTGGTCTCTGCACACATCTTCCAGAATCAAATGTAGCACAGCAAAACATTAGTGTGAGTTTCTATCTCCTTTCAAGATTTCTGGATGTTACCGAAGTGGAAAGTATTAGTGAACCTGTCTAGCATGTTAGGAAGGTTTTGGAATAAAAATACAGTGATTTAGGCTCAGTAGGTGAGCTTTTTAATCTGCTTCCTTTCTCTCTCCTGCTCCTAACTCATTTCTTCTTATCGCTAGATATCTGTGGGGCAGAGAGAAGAGAGGAGCTCATCCTTCCTAAGGTAGGAACAAGAAGCTTTAGTACCAGCTGGGAAACAGACAGTCAAAGCATATATATACCAGCTCCTCTATAAGCTCTCTAAAACCAAACACCTACAGATTTCAGCAGCACAGAATAAAGCCCTAAATGAGGTGAGAGCATTCTCTGTGTGTATAAAGCAGATGGGACTGGGAATAGCAGAACTGGGCAGTCCAGTCTTTGAGGAGGGTGAGAAGGGTGTTGAGCCATTGATGCTGATGCTTTCAAGCTTTTTGTTAAAAATCTCTCTAAGGATTTTGCTAGGAAGAACGTGTACCCACCACCACCACCTCATGGGAGGTAAGGGAGGATCAAAAATGAGGACAGGAGATTATTTCACAGTAAAAGAATATACCAAGTAGTCAATTATTTTTAACACGATTTCTTGAGGAAAGAGGCATGCAATCACATGGGCTGTCTATACATTAATACAAAAAACATCTACCCTGCTTGCCTCGTGTCTTGGTAACACCAAAGACATGCACAGGCCAGAATCAGAAAACAAACCTGTGAAACCTGAGCATTCCCCTTCACTTTCATCACTCCTCCTAGAAGGAGCACCTGCAGATGGTGCTCACACTGGTCCTGGTGTGTTCGTTGGCAATAATCACTCACTGGCCATAATCTCCTGAAAAGTTATTCACCACTCAACACACTGGAAACAGACTTAGACCTTTCAAACAGAACAATATTTTTTCCTTCTTTTCCAAGAAAAAAGTTGATAAATCTGACACATAAGTGGTTGATTTGGAAGTTGTCTTTGATTTGTACAAGAAGTGTAACACATGCTTATATGATGCATCTTCCACCTTCTCACCCGTGCATGGCCCCTCCACTAACACAGAAACATCTGGGCATTTTCCACCAAATAGAGAATGGAGCTGGGATCTGACACAAAGAAATAAGTGCTCTTCTGTGAAGCTGGCTGTGTTTTGAGCCATGCTTTCTGTCCCCCCCCAAGCTGACGTCTGTTCTGAGCAAACATGCCGTGGCTCAGATACCTTGCTTGTAGATCTGAACCTTGTCAGGGGACAAGGGTGCTGAGAAGAAGGGTGCTGAGTGTTATGAATGGGTGTAGAGAGAGGGGAGAAAGGAGTCACATTAGATGGTGTGTAGAAACTGGAAATGTTTTGGAGAAATGCATGTCTCTGGAAGGACATGAAACCTGAAAGGAGAAAGACTTCAGGTTTTGTGATAGCAAAGGAAAGCCTGAAAGCATTGGTTGAATGTTAAGGGAAAATCCTGGAGACCTGTGTAGTTAGAGGCACAGCTTAAGAAAAAACTTAACAGACATAACTTAAATGTGTAAGATGATAACAGAACAATTGCACAACTCAAGAGTGGCTGGTGAAGCCCCTGAGAGAGCGAGTTTGCTAAGAAAGCGTCATAAACCTGAACTTCATTTTTTCTTGGTTTTTGGGTATTTAACCTCTCAAATATGCATAGCCAAAGAATATTGAGCTCTTAAGGACCTGGCTGAATATAAATTAAATATATAAGTAACCCTCAGCTTTGATGAAGAAGGCCAGCATGGCATTGATTTGAACAGAGGGCTCCAGGGGCAGAGAATATTGAAACCCAACGAAGTCAGAGTTTATCACTGGCATTTTTACCCTCTGCTCTTGTTTCAATTACATTCATAATTAGAAAATTTTCAAGGGGACATAGCCTGTGTCCTTCAAACCCTCCTTTTGCTCTTCAACCTTTCCATCAGCTGCCAAAATTCTGGCTGCTCAGCACCCATGGGAGGGAACATTGACCAGTTTGCAGGCACTGCAGGCATCTTCTGACCACAAGGAAGGGATCAAAGCAGTAGCATTTTTTTCCCATAGGATACAGTAAATCATTTATGAGGGAAGGCTAATGCACCTGCTCCTCAACCATGCAAAGGGCAAGGTGACGACTTTTTCACCCCACTGAAACCTTAAAACCAGTAGGTAAATAATCTTAAAATGTGGCAATGCCTCTAATCAACCCTATAAGACTCTCAAGGTGGCAATGCTCAGATAATTGAAACCCACAGGGAAAAAGAGGCTGTTTCAGAATGTGCCTGCTTGATAACCCTGCCTGCACAGTCAGGCTCTCCTCTTCTCTGGGAAGAGAAAGGGGGAAATGGCAGAGCAAATTGTTTAGCAATGTCTCAGGTATTTTGCAGCCGTGGTGTCCTGGCAAAGATCAGGTTGGCTCTAAAAGCAGCCTTCACTTAATGCTGCACTAAGGAGCCAAAGGGGGCTGCTGGAAGAATGTCATGCCTTCAGCAAGGACTGGGAGGCTGGGAAAAGAAAAAAAGGTTGTTGAAAAGATTCCCCCACAAACTTACCAGCTAAATTTCCACTCTTTGAGGGCACAGATTGGATCAATAATTAATAGCAGCAGTACTTTTATTTTCCCTAAGAAAATGTGCGTTTTTCATTTAGAGTTCACTTGATTTGCTAAGCGAAGCAGCAACATAATGTCACTGTAAAACAATACTTAGTCTTTAAGTACATTAATACTTTTAATGATACTTTCAGTAATAATTTTAATATGTCATTTGAAAAGAAAAAATAATGGACTATGAGGGCATTATAATGAATGTAGCTAATTCAAGAACTTTACATCCCTTGTCCTTTCCTGCTTTTTTGTACATGTATTCAAAGCTTTGTATTTCAAAGCTCATTACTGGGCTTCCAAAGTTGGCAGAGAGAAAAAAAGGTAATACACTGTATTACATGGAAATATTTGCTAAAAATGCTACAAACTGGTTATCTGTTCTCTTTCCAAATAGCTTGAAAATGTAACACTAAACAGCTTTAATAAAGGCAACAGTTATCAGGTCTCAACTACTACCTAATTTCAATCAAGGCTTTAGCAAAACCAAGTTTTTCAAAATAATAAAAAACAAAACAACGAAAAACCAAACAAAAAACCGCCAGAAAACCAGTGACCAAATAAATAATTCATTTTTTATATATCTAAAATAACATATATATATATACATATATATGTATTGTAGATATAAAATCAAGACTCGAAATGATCCTAAAGGAACTGCTCTTAGCATAAGTAGGGACAGGAGACTGATGAAACTGCATAACTTGGAGTTATTGTGTTGCACAGAGAAAAGGTCACAGCAAATTATCTTTCAGCCTTGGGGTGTGTGACAGGGAAAGTGCAGGTGATGATTAACATAAGCACAGATGGGACTGGCTGGTGATCACCTGACAATTCTGAGGCAGAGCACGAAGCAGAAAAATGGTCAAAGGCTACCCAGTGCCTGCTCTGGCTCTGCTGCTGTGTCTATGACAACTGGTGATGCAAATGATGGGCAGCTTATGGGCAGGAAACTGCATTGCCACAATGTTTTAAAAAAAAATCTTAGAAATTTGCATGTTGGATGAATGATTTGTTATTCAGACTGGTAGCCAAGGTAAATCAGTAAAACATCCACTCTAAATCAACACGAAACCACTGATGAATAACCAATTACAAATCATTCAGTACTTTTACTCATATTCTAACAGTTAAGAGTGAAGCTTTATACATCTCAAGTGATCCCCTCATTTCTTCTGCAAATATGTCATTTCAGCATCTCTGACAGCAGGCCAAAAAGCTGCTCAGATGAGAGAGAAACATTATTTATTATTTTAATTTTATCAGGTAAACACTTCAGCATGTAAGACTTTATGGCTAAGTGCTGTTGCTGCATTTGGAATTATTTTTACACAATGGAAAACCAGCCTGGTCAGAAGAGTCAAATCCCCCAATTTCTCTTTTGTGAAACCTAATACACATGCCTTTTATTTAAATTCTGACAGAAATTCATTAATTCAACCGCCAGCATACAATGGCTACAGAGGAACTCGTCTGATTCTCCCATTATCATTGTCTGTGGCTTGCAGCAGTCAATGAGCAACCAGTTCCCAGTTTCACCACATCAGTGGAGAAGCCCTTGGCTCCAGGCTACCACATGCTGCATAAAAAGGACGACTGCAGCTTCAGGGGAAAACAAAAGCTTCACACTTTCTCTGCCCTGCTATTGCTTTATGGAACTAGACCAGGGAATAGCTCTGCAGATCAGTTTGCAGGCTTGCAATCAAACTGGTGAAATTTCTCATTTCTAATTTTTCTGGAAGCCCATTGTAAGTGAAGGAGAAAAAGCATCACAAGGTGTGATAGGACAAAAAAATATATTTGGTAATGTTTTGATTCAGTCATTCATCCCATGGTGACTGCTCCTAGAAGTCAGCTAGGCCAAGGAAGAGTTCTCAAGTACAAGTGAAAGCCAGCTATCAGGAGCTGCTGAACTTCTCTTAAATGTGTCTCTCTATGAACTCATTTCTGGACAACCTTTTAACTAAATGGGGAGAGCAGATACTTATAATGTAGAAACTGTATCCAGAAGTAGATTTCTACAACAGGTTGAGAGAATCAGGTTCCACATACTTCTCTCCACTTCCTTGAAAGGAGTATACAGGCCAAATGTACAAACATCTGCGTTACTGATGTCTAATTAATGAATGGCAAGATGAGTCCTGTCCCAGATTCTAAACTTCCTGTTTGTGACTTCACCTATTCCTCATTCTGTTCCTGTGCTGTTTTGATCAGCTTTATTCCTGTACTAAAGGAATAATTGCAAGGTTCAGTAGTGCTGAGAATATTAACCCCAACTACATGTCCCCAGTCAAGCCCATTCCCAAATCTGTGCCTCAGGAATGAAGGATTTTGCTGAACAGCTGGATTTGATGATCTCTAGAGGTCTTTTCCAATCTAAGTGCTTCTATGATACCATTCTAAGATACATATGTGCCTGCAGCAGCCAGCCACAGCTCCTGGTGACAATTCCGAGCAGCCTCTGGGATCATGGGGAAGAGGCACAACGCAGGAGGCTCCTGTGCTGACTTGCAGGGCAACCACAAGGGAAGCCCTGAACAGCTGCATCCAGTGCAAATGTAAAATAAGATCAGCTGTTTCCACCACTCAGTGCTAATAGGTGGAGAAAAATCAATGGCAGCTCTGAGAAGAGGACAGCCTGTTCCCTTGTGAGGAGCATCCCAAAGTAACAGGTCTGTGAGCCCCAGACCCAACAGCGTTGAATCCAGTTTGTAATCTGGTATGAACAAAGTCCTGTTAAATATGCAAACTATTTCATTTTAGGAACACAGAAATAGCCCAACATCTGGGGTTTTTTAATAATTTTTTAAACTTTTTCTTTCTCCTCTTTCCTTGCAAAGATGTCACTAGAAACACAGTTTTTCTTTAGCTGGTTGATATCTTCCCCATGAGTGGCTGCTGCACAGCACGGGGCCAGCTCTGTGCTTTGAACTGGAGCACTGGGCTCAACACTGCAAACAAAGGGCTCTCACCACATTCACTGACACAATCATTGGGCTTATTTTATTCTCTGTATTCTCAGCAAGGCAATTACCTATCCCAGCTGTAAAAATATTTATAAGGTTTCTGCCACAACACTCCAACAAAGGCCCTGTGTTGCTGGGCTGCTGAGGCCAGTGTTCTGCTGTCAGAGGTCGTCAGTCAATTCTCACCATTTTTTTTTCCCATTAAGTTTTCAGCCTACACTTTAATAACAATTCAGGTTTCTTCTCTTCCCATGAGTTCTAGAAGGCAGTTTTGTCCAGACCCTGTTCTCTCCAGGACTGGAGACATTAATTCATGGTTTCAGATCAGAGCTAAAAGTACAGGAATTAGTACCATGTACACTAAAATTAGCATTATTCCAGCTGTAAAAGTAATTTGGTTTCTTGTCTAAATTTCTTTTGATGAACTGACAGCCTCTAATTTTGAGCACATTTTATTGGTATCAGACCTTTTCTGTACCAAGATTTTCAAGGAAGATGTTACACAGTTGACAAAGACTGCCTTAGAAACACACTTTTAGAAACCCATTGCAAGCTTCACTTCACATTTCAACACAATGCACTGCCACCTGTTGTTTTTCCAGATTATCTGTTATGAGGTAAGATACCAGATACATAAACATGAGAAAGGATAAGACCTCCCATGTTTCTGCAAAACAGAAAAATGATCAAATAGGAGCCACCTAGCACAATCTGCTCTGGGTGTTCTATTTAACTCCATGCTACTAAGGATTTTGCTCTGCAGGGCCATTTTTGAGTGTGCCATTCTTATGCCCAAAGAGTACCAAACTAATGGCAACCTCCTGAGCTCCTGACACCTTGATTTCTACTACCACTTCAGATGGAGGTGCATCCACCTCTGGTTTCCAGATTATTATCCCCATCTTGATCTCACCATTCTTTCTGTCCTAGTCATTATAACCACAGAAAGTCAGTGGGCAGGAGAAGACACTAACATTTTAACATATTTATGTGTAATATCAGTGGCATACTCAAAGCTGCTTCTGTGAGCCTCTCTCCCGTGTGTGCAGGGGAGCAACCACAGGGCAAACAAATCAGTTGTAACCCAACTGTGTAAGTCAATCAAGCCATTACCTTACTTGGTTTATGGCATGACATAATAGTTTAAATGCCAGACAGCAGTGAGTGAAATAAATGCATGTGTCCCTTCATAGGAAGTGGTTATTCATTTATGGTGCTTATGTGAAGTAATAATAGAAAAAAAGCCCAGTAACACTAACACAGTGCCTGTACAGTCCCATTTAAATAGGGACTTGTAGAACATACAGAAAAGCAAATGAAACAAGTTTATTCAGGGTTAAAAAAAAAAAATCCCCTTTAATTTCTGAATAATTTGGTCAGAATTATTTAAACTGTTAAATGCTCTTTGACTTCAGAGAAATGATAGCTCTTACAGCTGGTTATTCAGACTAATCTGAACAGAAATAAGCAGTGACCTGAACAACTTACAACATCCTTTTTATTCCCTACTATAGTCTCAGGGCACATAGCACTCCAGGGTCAAAGACTTCACTAGAAAGTCTGAAGTAACCTGGCATTTTTAATCATGCAGTCAGCCCAGGGAGGAGAGCTGCCTGCTACCAAATCTTTTCCTCAGTCACATGGCGTTCTAAAAATGAATGCTCTCAATTCCCTAATCATTCTGCTCAAGGATGATCACTTTGTCTCTTTTTAATATGAGGATATCACCAACTCTTTTCATCATTGCTGAGATCTCTTGGGACAATCTCCTTCAGCCAATGATCCTTTTCAACCTGCCTACTCCCTCCATCAACGATAAGATCAAAGCTATCCACTTGAAAGAAAAATCTTTAGTATTTAATTGGTGTTTCCTTTCTCCTCATATGCTGATGTTCTGGCAAAAGTTGAAACTAAAACCCACATGTGCTCACCCCTGTACGGCTTCCATGCCAGCAACCCACAGGTCATTGCCCCCATCACAACGTCCCAAATAGTTCATCAGAAAAAAAACCTCACTACAGAAGAGCCATCAATCACAGCCACAGAGTAAACAACTTGGTTGTGTCCATCTGTAACGTATAGCGCAGGGAGTACGCTGGTTCCATAGCTATTAACAGACTCCCACTCACCCCAGCCAAGCTCCAGTCATTCAGGTCTTGGCACTGCAGCAGTGTCCCTACTCTGGTGTAAACCAGCAGCGTGAAAATCACTGCATTTGTGCAAAAGAGACTTTCACAAGTGTACCTGAGCCTCGAAGTTTCAGTGCACTCTTGCCTACCTAGAGTGTTCCAAGCTCTGTGCAGCACTGCAGTTAGCCAGCCCTCTCCAGAAAAGCACTAAATGGGGGGATCCTAGAGGGATCCACATGTCTGTCTCTCCTCCGTGCAAGTGGGAAAAGGTTGTTCAATTTACCTTACAAAAGGGATGGAAGTTAAGGAAGGGGTCATTCATATTCTCACTGACAGTTCTTAACCACAGTAGGAAGAGGAAGCCAGAAAGACAACAAAAAATGCTGTTTCCCTTCCTGAAAATTAGCACTTAAGAATTAAACGCACAGAACAGTGTGTAAGTCATTCTTTTCCAGCAAAACCAGCAGAGAGATCATAAACTCCTACTGAAGGTGATTCTTAGAGAAAGTACACATTGGGAGAGCCACCTTTTGTATGAAATACCTGAAAATACCAAGAGCTGTTCTTTACACCTGTGTGTAAATCCATTTGGACTATATTTTACTATATTTTTAAATAAACAATAGCTCATGTCTTGCTAGCAGAAAAATTTACATCATGTAATGAATACTTCTTTAAGAAGAAATATTTTCAAAGCATTGATTCTGCTGCAGTCATTATGGTAAAGGCCCATCAATGGAACGGCATTATGCCATTAACCAGGGGAGTCACAGAGATTTATTACCTTTAGCTGGGAAATTATTTGCAAGCAAAAAGTGAAAGTGCCTGTTTTCTATTCCATGATGATGATGCAGCTTGCAATAACGGTAATAACAGGACAGATTGGGCCTGTACTTTCTACTGAACAACCATAGTAAGTCATTCAGTCAGAAAATCTGGGAGGCACGATTTGGCTGTGTATGGTACTAACATAACATTAAAGAGGTAATATTCCCTACCTTCTGCTTTTTCTCTTTTTTTCAGCTATTTTTTCCTAGTAGTAGAAAATGAACTATTTAAGAAAGCTAGGTTATGAAGAAGAATTTGTCAGCTGTGCACAGTGGTGAATAAACTCAGTGAAACACATGGCTCCATTCATTGCAAATGATGTTATTTGTGTACAAACAGATGCAAGACCAGGGTGTAAAGCTGAGTGATGGGGGTGCATTGTGTTACTCATGATGGGTGGTATTTTCAAGAACACCTAATGAGGAATGCAACTCATTTGAAAGAAGCTTCAGTGATTTGCTGGTAAAAAAGGAGCAACTATGCTTCTGGCAAAAGATAAAACACTCTCACTTTCTACTGACCTGGGAAGCTGAGAAGTTTCAGCAAAGGCAGGATCAGACCATTAGACAAATGTGTTTCACAGCACCCATTGACAAGACCCCAGAACTGCCTGCACTGTTTGCATGGGTGCTGTTTCATGAAGCTTCTCTTCAAACGCAATTATTTTAAAGTACAATGAACATCCTAGATTAAGGTCAGTGAAAGAAACTATATGATTTCCTTGCCCACTAGGATTGAAAGAACAGTGCTATGTTAAACCACTTCCAAGGTAGAGCATGCAAGGGAGTATTTGTTGTCATGAAGGGTTTGTGGGTCTGAGCTTTAGTTTGTACATATACTGCTATACACTGAGACAATGAAAAAAAGTCCCAATTTGTCAGCAGTATGAAAGCGTAGGCAATGCTGCAAATTAAACAAGCCATGTTTTGAAATTAGTGTTGGAAGGAAGCCTATGTTTCAGGGAGCCTGAAAACACTTTTGCTATTTGCACTTCTACCTAATACGGTGAAAAAAATAACAGAGATGAATGTCAGGCATGGTTTGTATGACAAGATTTACAGGGCCTGCCTCATATTACCTTTCAGAGAGGCAGCAAATAGTCCTTGCTGATCTGCAGTTAATCTTACACGACTGGCTCAGAAACCTACCCACACTAATAATAGACCCTGTGTGCTGCTGCCAGTAGGTTCATGCTGAAAGGCATTGGGGAGCACAGATCAGCATTAAAGAAAGCATAAAATAACTCCTATGTTGGTCAGACTGCACCTTTTGCTTCGTTAACCAGCACCCACCACAAGTCACCAAGGAGGTGGCAAAGTGACAGTACCACAAGAAATTAGGTCCATGGTTACCTGATAGATGACGACCCGGAATTTGTTTTTTCTCAGGATCTCCTGCTGTTTTGCTTCCACCTTCCGCACGCTGGTGTTCTGCCTCTCCACGCGCGCCCGCACCTCCTTCATGGTGGAGCTGACCTTGCGGGTTTTCTCCAGCAACTTGTTCACCATGAAGCCTGTATTGCCGTGAGCCTGGGCAAGCTTTAAAATGTCAATCTGTATGGTCTTGATGGCATTTTCCATCTCCCTGTGCTTCTCCTCTATCCTTTTCTGGCTCGCCTGCACGCTGTCGACAATGTTGGCCACTTTGTCCAGGACCGTCACAATCGTGTAAGCTGCATCTTGCTCTTCCTCCTCCTCGATGACGCTGGAGAGACGATTTTGGTGTGTTTTGTCAGCCTCCGAGGGGATTTCGCGGCGATCCATTTTTGCCTGCCTTCAGCCAGGTTGGAGGGAGACGAAGTTTCGGTGATCCTGCCAGAACGATTCTGGCCCTATTGCAGGGAGCCAGGGCGACAGCTGGCTCCTGTGATGCTCAAAGTAGGGCGTGAAACGCCGCTCCTGGAGCTTGGTCAAATACTTCTGACTACAAAATATCCACACATGATTGTTCAGATACTTTCAGCAACATGAAACCCCTAAAATTAGGAAGCAATATCTGGAAAGGAACATACGTTTAAAGGGTCACGCTTCTGTACTGATGAAGTTATTAGTGTTAATCCAGGAAAGTTAAGCAACTTGCTAATTAAGCAGGAAAGCAAACTTGCATATTTTTAAAGATCTACTTTTGTTTTCATGTTGCTGGAGTGCTTTCCTCTGAGGGAATTCAAAAAGCGGTCAGGAAAATTAGCACGGTTGTTTTTTTTCCAGCAAAACAACTTCAGGTCTTCAACTTGCTGCAATTGCCCCATGGGGTAACAAATAAACACAGTAAACCAGAGGCAATATAGTGAAAACGTTGTATTGTGACATGCTTTTCCAGTTCAAAATGTTGAAAGCATTTTTTATTTTTATTGAACAAATTATTAAATCCTACATGCAAAATTCTGAAAGCCTACACTACATGTTAAAACAGCTGAACACATCCTATTCACACTTTATCTTGGGATCTTTCAAACGACAACTAACAGTCTATTAATATAACTATGACCAGCAGACTAATTTGGATGGACTTCTCTCGCTCTTGAAAATACTCTATACAAGAGCACTAGTAGTTCATTCACTTTTATTTTTTTTAATTTTAATCACAAACACTATACAATCTGTATTGTAGGTGTTAAAACATGTATTTTCTTTAAAAAAGTTTAAGAAGTATTAAAACAGTTTTAACAGTGATAAAGTAGGCTTTATTCCAATTATTTTTGTTCAATTATTCAACACCAACTTTTACAATACCTAAATTTACTAAGACCTACTTCTTTTGGACCTGCGCCATCTGTTCTACCAGGTAACTTCCCAAATTTTGAAATTTATAATTTTCATCTTTAAAAATAAATTGTTTGAATTATTTATGAAGATGGCAGTGCTTAGACCCAGCCCACACATTTTATAAATATGTTACAACTACACACAGCACACAGCTTCACAGTTCATGCGATAGGCAGTGTCTAAAAAATCAGTTACTAACTTCCAAAAAACATTTAAATATCTACGGTATTTAAACACAGTGTTTTCTAGTTCCTCATAAGAAAAGTAAGCTGTAAACATTTTTACCTTTAGTTCATGCCTTGTTTGTTAGGTAATGTGGACTTATTTTGTTGGTTTGTTGAGTTTTTTTTAAGTCTACAACCATTGTTGGAATAAATCTGTGTTCCCAAAAATATTACATTCCATGGATAAAGCACAAGTCTATTATATAACCATGTGATACAGATACAGAAAATGAACTACTGTATTCAGAAACATAAAAGTAAAGTTACTAAAACAGTCCATAGCTGTTAGAGCTGATGCTTTCAGAATACAGACCAACATTGTAACACTAAAAATGTTCAAAAATAAGGCCTCTGAAATAAATATTTCCATTCTTTAAAAAAAGATATAATAAAAATGTACATCACATGGTCAATGTGGGTATAAAAAGCACTAAGTTAAACCATTCTGGATGATGTATCTGAAGTAAAATGGCCTAGGTTTTGCTTCTGCCGACGTCCTCTATTGTTTTTGGGGCATTTTCTGTTAGAAAAAAAAAGAGAGAGAGAAATAGGAAGGAAATAGGAAAGGAGGGCTGATTTTATATATGCCAGGTATAACTAGATCTAGCAATAACACATTGACTTAATTTTCTGTACTCAACAATAGCAAGGAGTCTACAAGCTCTGCTGACCAGTGAGACACTACTGATGTTCAGTACTGGACTGTGACATGGGAATGTCTGTAGGACCCCAGGTCATTCAGAAGGGAGCCCTGCTTGACCTTGATACTGAAACCACCAAGGTGCTACATCCTTCAGCAAACACGTTCCATGGGGAATAATCACATTAGCTTTACTTCTCCATATTTTTTTTTTAACATATTTGATATTTAAACCCACTGGATGGTGAGACCGGATCAATCAGCCTTTTGAAGTACTGGACCTCCAGGTGCCTTGCAGCTCACAGCAGCCCATGAGATGGAGCCCACCTGGGTCTCTCTGTGGGGTGACTCTGTGATCCCTTTCTTGGGGCCAGACACACAACTAGATGGATTCACAAAAGCCAGCAGTCCTGAATGGAATGACACTTACTCAGCCAGGCAATGCATGATGGAGCAGTCCTGCTGGGATGCAGCAAGACGTGAGAGACTGAGAGCTGGGCAGTGATAATAGAGGGGCTGAAAGAGGAGCCCTCCACACCACTGCTTTGGGCAGCAGGATGTTGTGTGAAAAAGGGGATGGCATCAATTGCACAAGCCAAATAAGTCTTTTACATGTGCAGGTGGTGTTTCATACATGTGCTAGTGTCTGTTAGGTTGAACTTTATAAGAGACACAGGGAAAAATGCCTGTATTGTTCATTCACGGGGTGTCCCTCTACATCACTGAGTTTGGGAAGCCAGGCACTAAGGCAGTAGCAGAAAGTTTTACGGCCAATGCAAGTGAAGCTGAAAAAGTGAAGGACATCTTGAAGGGGAAAAATCAAACTGTGACAAGGATGCCCAAGTGTAACACTTAAATACTTCATGCATCTATAAGGTAACTAAGTCATCCTTAATCTCAGAGACTTCAGTGCTTGTTTGGTTCAAGTCCTAGAACTGAATGCCTTGTCATCAAAAAGAATCCATGGCTCTCATCTCAGTTTTTACACTGTGAGTAAAAAAAAAGTTTTTAGTGAGAGCTTGAGACAACCCAGAAACTCAAACTCTGGGTTTGTGTGTCTCTAAGTTTCACAAAATAGGTTCTTATGGTGAGTGTCTAACAATGGGACTAAGTTGCACACTAATTTTCAGAACGTGTCTATGGTGTGAGGGTTACTTCTTTCTCTGTGTAACACCATTTACAGTGGTACCACAGGGAACAGCATCTTGTCAACCTTTCTGGTTTCACTGAGTAGTAGCTGGGGATCAGAACTTCCACAAAATTTCAGCAATGCTTCAGTAAGTCCAGCAATGGTCTAACATGGTAGCTGAACTCTTGGATTTGTTTCAAGGCTGATCTGTTCTGCTGTGTATTTGGTCTGGAGATTCAGAGTGGCTACTGGTGGTTTCGAATGCAAACAAGTCAGTCTTCCGTGACCAAAGAAACAAAGGGGCAGATAGGATGTTACATAATCATCCTGCTTCAGTCATTAGGTAGTTTTTATGTGGGTATGAAGCAGATAAAATGTTGGGCATCATATAATTGAATACAGAAAAAGCATATCCATACAATCTGTGATTTTTCACTGGTTTTGTCTTTACCTACCTGGTTATGCACATGACAATTGCAACTATAATGGCAATCTGTACAGCTCCAATTATTGCTGCAATAAGGACATGCGTGAGCTTTTGTCTACTTGGGACAACATAAAGAATACTAAAGTCTGTCTTTTCACAGTGCTGTCCAGTATATCCTGATTCACACCTGAAAAAGAAAAGGAATATTTCATGGAATCTGTAATTTGACAGCACCCCAGTCATTTTGCAGATGAAATGAGAAATCCAAGGTGACTCCAGCTGAGAAAGAGCTGGTCCAGGTATGGTAATGCTTGGGCTTTAGGAAATGGTTTGTATCTGTGTGGCAAGAGAAGAGACAGAGCAAGTACATATGTTCTGCTTTTTCTGGATAAGGTTACTAGTGGCCCTCTGAAAACACACTAGCGTAGGGAAGGCCCTGGCTTGTCAAAATAAATATGTGGGGTCATTATTATATTGGCACAATATTTAGGAAGAATGAAGGAACTGGGTGAAACCAGTAGACAAGGCTAAATGAAACGCAAGAGCCATGCTCATGAAACACAGAGAGAGCACAACTCATTCAGCTCCACTGTCAATATGGGACAGAAGTGACAAAGAGGAAGGGAAATCCTGAAATATGGGCTGACAACCCACCTTGAAAGAGGAAGACTTTCAAGCTGCAATCTAGAGAAGTGGAATCCAGCAAAATCTGCTGGACAAGATCAGCACCAAATCCCCTCCTGCCTTGTGGCTGAGTCAGAATTTGATGGACATCAGCTTAGAAAACCCAATGGCTCATGACTGTTCAAGTGAGAGTTCAAGGCAGAATCCAAAACGATTGACATGGTATGGGGGAGAAATAGCTGGAAACAGAAGTGAAGCAGCTACCTAAATGGTAACTTGACTGAGCAAAGCCACTGTTAGCTCAATGAGAAACTCAGCAGAGGCTGTTCCTGAGCTGTGACATGTTCAGTCAATGAGAGATGTGCCAGGGCGAGCATGCTTTGAAACAATTTGTGTCTCGAGGCAAAAGAGGCTAAGGCACAAGAAAAGGCAAGAGCCACCCAAGGCACTGAGCTGAAGTCTGCAGAGTCAAAGGCCACCACTTAGAACCCTGAGTAAGTTCCTTGTACAGCTGTCCTTCAGAATTGACTGACACAACTGCATCACTATGGAGAACTGAATCATTCCATTGGCTCTACAGCTGGAGACAAAATACTCACATGCAGGCAGGGCAACAATCCTTTTGTAAACTGGATCTGACAAGCCCGAATGCAACACAAAATCAGACTCACCCATTCAAAAGCTTTGTGCTAGGGTAGAAATTAATTCTGTTTGCAGCAACAAAGTAATTACACCAAAGACCTTTCCACAACTGCTAATGCAACTCCTAATCCGCCTCTGCATGCAGGGATAATAGTTGGTGTTTACATGTTCATAATCTTGTGACTGTACTTTCTGCAGCCATGAGCTGCTGTGTAAGGAGTTTCGGTTCAGGCATGCACCAAATTCCGGTAAGGCTTGTTAAAGAAAACCCTCCATGTACTGCAAGTGTGCCCCATGGTAGCCAGGAAGGGAATAAAGAGAACTCTGTATAAGCATACAAGAAGAATGAGGGCAGTGAATACTCTGGTAATCATGCAAGAAGATACAAAAAGGAAGAGGTCTCCTTGCTAGTCAAGAGGACTTAAATCTTACTGTTACTTTGATTTATTTTTATTAAAGAAAGCAGCAATTGAAGTATTATCAATGCGAGAGCTGCTTTAATGCAGAGGAGGCAAAACAAGGCAGAGGAGGAACAAGGAATTCAAAGATGTTTCTTCAGAAACACTGAAATGACAAGAAATTATTTCTGAGAAATACTGAATGCAGATTCAGGAGAAGAAGTGATTTTATTAAGAATTATATCATGGCAGAATGAAGCAGTAGACACTAGTTTGCTACCTTAAACTAGTAAAACAGATTTTAAAGCATTCTGCTGCATACATGGATAACAAGGTAATATAGCATTAGTATAGTAGCAAGATCAATAGAGGTCAGCAAGGATTTATCAAAATAAGCTGATCAGTCAATTAATTGATTTAGCATAAAGAAGTCTAGATTTCTTTTTAAAGGGCTGGACTGTGTGTCCTTGATGCAGCCTGCCTAAGGACAGGGCAGAACTGCACTGCACGAGGAGTGCAGCAGGAGACAGACCTGATCCCATCTGTGCAAAGGCTGCTGAACTCAACACTGTGCAACTGACTGCTACAAAACTTTCCTCCCACCTGCCTGCAGGCAGTCCTGGAGGGCTGCTGTACAATCAGCAAGGAGATTCATTGCCCCCAGTGAAAGCAAAACTCAGAATTTGCCCTGTGCAAGTATTTTCTGCAGTTTTATAGGTCATCTGATACCTCACATACATCGCTACCAGGAAATGAGGACTAAATTAAACCATGTATATGCTAGATGTGTATGAGAACTGAAAGCATTTGAAAATAGCAATTTGCCCTTAGCATTCATCATTATATTTTCCTTGCTGGAGAAAGAGAGAATTTTTTTTCTGATACAGGTACATGATTACTATGGTGGATTGATGCCTGTTATAAACTATTTGTTTCCTTAATAGCTCTGCTCCAGTAAGAAACATGCATAAAGCATGAGACCATCAGTATTTTAATAGCCAAGAAAAATCCAAAGGAGATCTGATACTCAGGGTCGAGAACTGATAGTCACAAATTCTTGATTGCAACCACGTGAGATTTGTTGTGCCAATGCTGAGATACTATTCAGACTGTTTAAATACATAGCTGATAACTATAAAATAGAATTTAAAAGGATGGTACATTTATTAAGTTCATCAAAACATTGTCTTTCAGTACTTACTAGAGTAATAATAAATATTTAAAAGATTAAATTATATTTAAAATATTTAAAATCTAAAATATTTAAATTACACTGAGTCATAAACAGATAAATTACTATAAGATTAGCACCTCCCAGAAAAAAATTCTGAGAAAATAAAAATTAGTTAATTCAGACAGGAATGTTTTCCTTGAAATACTGCTACTTTAAATATTTTGAGGACAAATAGATTATAAATTGTGTTAAATACAGTTCTAGATAAAAAGAATACTGTAATCAGTATTGCCTAATGTCCATCAAGATGACGTTGGGGATGCACCCAGTTTCCCAAGAGGAGCAAAGTAATGTTGAGTTGTCTTGGTTCCAGGTGAAAAGAAAACCAAAACAGTCCTATTGGAAAGTGAAAATAAACAAGAAAGGGTCTTGCATGGTAAAAGAAATCATAGAAGTTTTCAAGTGCATTAGTTGACAGCCATACTGGCTTTGCTGTTTGGACTTCCTGCTCTCTGATCTGCCTGGAAACCCTTAAATCTTGGCAGTGCAAAAAAAACCTAAATATCATCAATCAATTAGGATCAAGGGAGAAAATATGAAAGTATCCAATGGATTTACAGTTGAAGTTTCAAAAGCAAAGGAAAGAGAAGAGTTATAGCAGCTTCAGCCACATTAATCTGAGAGTACAAGCTTGCAAGCTAAAAGCTCAGGAGTGAAACCTCCTAATAAGTAGGGCACTGCATCTTATTGCAAAGTGTCCTTTTTCTATAAACAACTTTTCAATAATAATAATAATGATAATGATAATGATAATGATAATGATAATAATAAATAATTACAGTTTTTTGGAGGAAAACAAAGATACAGAATTTGATTGGTGGAATGTAAAGGAAAAAATTGTCTGGAGTTAACTTTCATTTATTCTGGGAAACACTGAGGGCTTAATACTGAGTGTACTGAGTTGCTAGTTTGTACTGTGGACAAAAGGTGTGGGCTAAAGAATATTTTGCAATTTTTTGTTCTCTAGATGAAGCCTAATATTGTGAAAAAGGGCAATAAATGTTAAAAATAAGATATTGATTCTCTAGAGAGGGTTTACAACAGTAACAATAAAATGTACAGATAGTGTAAGAACAGGCTGAGAGGTCAATGGGGAAAGAAGAGTTATAGAGAGAAGCCATACAAGGCAAAGGCCTTTTTAATGTGCTTCTGTTTTGTTTGGGTTTTTTAGCTCTGGATATGATTTAGCAGCTGAAAATAAGAAGACAACACTGAGGCTACACTCCTCAGAGGGATTCAGGACTGCTGGGTGCTGCCCACAGCACTGGGATACTGCCCTACTCCTGTACCACTGCTTAGATATCACAAAGTGGTACATCCTGTCATTATGTCTAGAGAGCATTTTGATTAAGATTTACAGTGATTTCAATCGCATTTTGGAGACATGAAGGACTTACCGGCAAGAAGCCTTCTGAGTGGAATAAATGAATTCACATTTTCCATGTATACAGTAACCATTGAAGCTTTCTGAACAAGGTATGTGGTTTCCAATGTAAATGTCTTCTCTTTGATCACTGGCGTCTTGAAAACAAATATACATAAACAATTATACATGGCTTATGATGGTAATTAAAAACTCTCAACCAAGAATAGCATATCCTTAAAAAATTGAAGTGAATAAAGGAATAGAGAATAATAAGGCAGAGGCTTAAGGCAGAAGTTTCAGAGGCACCTACAGAGATTTGCTAGAATGTACTGCACTGGAAAACGATCCTCAGAGACATCTAAATATGCTTTTTATATCAGGTTTCTCAAAAAGGAGAAAAATGTTCATGACAGAAACAAACCAAAGCAGGAAGATCAGCAGAAGCTTTGTCAGTGGCACTGGGGCAAAGAGCTAATACATAGATGCAGAGAGCTCTTTCCCATGTGTAAACAGATGAAAAAGAACCCTCTAAAAAGGATTAGAAGGATGCTGAACCACATTTTAGGATTACTGGGTAGAAAACCACTTGATACAGCCCAGATCATTGGTACCATTGGTGGTTAAAGTTGAAATCAAACACATTTTAATCGCAGTCTTCCTCAGAGAAACATTTTTATGGAGAGAGAACTCAAAAATATCGAAATATGTTTAAAATACCCATTCCTTTGGGAAGTGTGCTGGTTTTGGCTGGGATGGAGTTAACCTCCTTCACAGCAGCTGATGGAGTGCTGTGGTTTAGATTTCTGGCTGAAATAATACTGGTAACACAACACTGTTTTGGCTGTTGCTGAAGGGAGCTTGCACAGCATCAAGACTTCCTCTGCTTCTCATTCTGCTTCTTCCCTCAGCAAGAAGACTGGGAGTGGGCAAGGGCTTGGGAAGGCACACAGCCAGGACAGCTGACCCAAACTGACCAGAGGGATATCCCATACCATATGACATCATGCTCAGCAACAAAAACTATAGTTTTGATATTTCTAAGACGGCAGTTGCTCAGAGACTAGCTGGTCTTCAGTCTGCTGATGGGACATTGTGAGTGACAGCTTTTGCATCACTTGGTTTTTCTCTCTTTTTTCCCCCATTTTGCTTCATAAACTGCCTTTAGCTTTACCAATGAGTTTTTCTCACATGTGCTCTCCTGATTCTCTTTTCCATCATCCTGGGGGAAGCTGGGATAGAGCAAGCAACTGGTGGGCACTTAGTTGTTGTCCAGCTCAGCCCAGCACAGGAAGGCAGTCCCTTCTGCCCCAACATCTTTCATGCTTCTCCCTCAGCTACCAAAACAATCCAAAGCTGTGTTCATTTTCAACCATTTTCCGCCAAAATTTTTCTGTAAAGAAGTCCTAAACACAGGAGTTGGTATTTCATAATTAATTTCTCTGGAGAACAGGGATCTTAAGATGTGAGGGTAATTATGGAGTTGTGTTCATTTGCAAGGCAATAGAGTACAGCTTTACAAATAAAAGACTATAAAGCAAAAGGGAGTGTGAAGAAGAAATCTCTTAAACAATTGCAGATATTTGAAATTACACCAGCAAGATAGAGAATGTATTTATATAAGACAAAAAAAGTGGTATGCTGCTGTTTTAGTTTTTTTCTGAAAATGTCTGGAATGTATTTTAATTTGGTTCTGGAGAAAAAACCCCACACATTAGAGGTTTTAGATATAAGGAAGCCTTTTAATTCAGGCTGTTTTGAAGATATAGAGGACTTGATACAAGGGAAGAATGTTGACTAATACTGACAATGTGTCCACCACTGCACTGATGTAACATGTCTAAGAGGAGAAAAGTGGGGATGTCTCATTCCCAAACTATCATCTCCCTCCTTTTCCAAGAATTTAATTACTGTCATATCTGGTCCCAATCAAAGCTTGTAAAGCTACAGACAATTATATTAGTATGTTCAGAGAGCTGCACCATATCTGATTTTAATACATGTACTGGATGCAGAATGTGAGGCCCAGTGGAAAACTGAAAGGTGCATCCTCTGGAAAGTGGCCAGAGAGCCACACACAGGGCAGAGGCAAATCTTATATTAAGCAAGGAGATGTTAAATGCAGGAGGGGATTCCTAGTGTAAAACAGACTTTTACCCCTCTTTTGACAAGAATCAATTTTTAGTCAGAGGGACCTGCTAGACTGCTTCAGAGCTTCAAAGTGAAAGATTTAACTGGTGTGGGAGCCTTGAAAAAGTGACTGGATACAGGAGTTCAAATACTTCACCAGAAGGAAGAGTCATGCATAAAAATTGACACCCTGATGCTCATCTTGGTACAACAAAGCCACTGAAACCAGCTGAACCTGGGAAGAGACACCTTTCTGATGGAACCTTAGGTAGCCACTTGCACTGCAGGAGGAGGCCATCACAGTTCTAGAGACTGAAAGATATTATCCATTCAGAGAGCAGGATTTAACAAGAGTAACTCACAGGAACTGAAAGCAAAAGCAAACAGGTAGGAGTGTGGACTGTGCTCTTATACTGGATGACATAAAAGCAATTCAAAGAAGTTCACTTCAGGCTCTCACTATCTAAAGAGACCTGAGTACTGTGTTAGAAAATTTCAAAACAACCTTTTTTTCATGAAGCATACTCTCTCCATACACATCGTTTGCTGAATGTGAGACCACACAAGTAATACACATTAATAATAATAATAATAATAATAATTATATACAATGGTTTTTCCACTAACTAGATTTCAAGGGCAATTTACATGCAATGAATAAAAGGCTGTTACCTCTTTGGAATAGGAACTAAAAGTGATATTTCATTACATTGCATAATAAGATGTATATTGCATTTGGTGCCTTTTATATCTTCATAATGTAAATGAAAATTGACATTAAATCACTCCAACTGGTCCATCATACGCAGTGAAAATAAGAGAATTTGTGAAAAGAGCAAGATATATGAAGCTTTTTTGGCACTGAATGACTTTTCAAGAAGAGCACAAGGAATGTTGAAAGCCATGGTGGGATGGCTTTACTCAGGGAGGCCATGGGAGTGCAGAACGAGCACATTGACAGAAAACACTGAAGACCAGAGCCAACAGAGAAGGTACCAACTTCTTGCAACAAGACCTGCATTAAGACCAGCACTGAGGAGAAAGAACAGTGAGTTGTGTTCATTTGTGATTCCTTCCACTGGCAGACTGCATTCTCTTTTCAGGGAAGTTTTCTTCCTCTCTGGGACCTGAACTAGAGATGTCACCACTGAAGAAGTTATGGCAACCTTCAGACTACTACCCACTCCTGCTCTTTCAGGTGGCTACTAATGATGATGCAGGAACAAAATGTCTGAGGTCAATCAAATGAGATTTCAGAAGCCCTGGGGACAACAAAATAGAATTTGGGAACACAGGTAGTGTTTCCCTTCAATCCTCCCAAAAATAAGGGGAAACTTGAAACAAACAGGTGAGCCCAGGATAACAATACCTTGCTCTGGGACTGGTGTTTCCACCATTTGAGGTTTTAAATCGTGGAAGGGACTTTGAGACACAAGGTATGCTGGGGCCTGATGGAACCCATCTGTCTTGAAGGGTAAAATGACTTTCTGGGCATAAGCTGGTGGGATGGAGAGGGTTTTAAACTGCAATTGATGGGGGAAGGGGATTCCAACATCTTGTGGTAGGTAAGGCACATGTTGTCATGGCATCACCTGAGGGTTGCAAGTGCTAGTGGGAACACTTGGAGAGCTTAGGAAGCTTAGGAAGCTGTTTGAAATGCTTGGACACCAACACACACTCTATGAGAAACAAACAGGATGAAGTAGAAGCGCTGGTCAGCTCCCAGAGCTACAATATCACTGCTATTTGCATGAATTGGTAAAGTGAGTCCCACAAGTGGAGTGCTGAGATGGAGGGCTACAGGCTGTCCAGGAGCAACAGGCAGGGGAGAGGTGTTGGAGGTATCATGTTATATGTAAGGGAGAGGTGATTGTGCAGCACGATGTGGTTGAGAGCCTCTGGGTGAGGGCTAGAGGGGTGGAAAACAAGGAGATGTGGTAGTGGATGTCTATTACTGAGTGCCCAGCCAGGATGTGAGCACTGATGACTTTTCTATAAGCAATTATGAGAAATTTCTGGATTTCTAGCCCTTGTCCTTGTGGGAGATTTTTAACCTGCTAGACATCACCTGGGAATATAATATTGCTGTGATGAACAGGACTTTCTTGACATTTATAGGAGATAATAACTTCTTGCCAGAGGTACTCACTGAGCCAAGCCCTCCTAGGCTTGCTATTTGTGAATAGAGAGCTCTTGAGGAGTGTAATTGCAGGTGTCTGTCTTGGCCACAGTGATCATGAAATGGTTGAGTTTAATGTTTGAGCTTTCAGTGCAATGAGGAAAAAGGACAACAGTGTTGCCACCCAGGATTTCAGTAGAAAAAACCCTTCAAGTTATTAATGGAAGAGTACCCTGGCAATCTGCTTTGGAGGGGTCCATAAGGGCTGGTCAAGTTTTAAGAAGTGCCATTTAGAAGCACGGGAGCAGACAATTCCACTGCATTGTAAGTCAAGCTAGTGGGGTAGAAGACCAGCTTGGCTGAACAGGGAACTCTTTGTGGAGCTCAAGAGGAAAGAGAATTTGTATGGTCACTGGAATCGAGGTCAGACTTCACAGGAAGAGTAGAGATGTAGCTCATATGTGCAGGGAGAAGACACAAAAGGCCAAAGCTCATTTAGAACTGAATCTAGGCAGTGTTGTGCAAGATAACAAGAAGGGCTTTTTCAAGTGTGTTACTAGCAACAGGAGGTCTGAAGAAAGCCTAGGAGTGTTACTTGATGTGTATGGTCATCTGACTAGCAGGGATGAAGAATAAGTTGAGGCATTAAAGGTTCTTAAAAGGTAAGGTAGAGTTCATGTAGGTGAAACACTTTCAACCGATGTGGTTCAACATATTAGTTTACTGAAAACATTTTAAAACAACCTAACAGATACAGAATTGTCCATTTTTCTCAGAAGTTAAAAGAAAAGATGAGATCGTGGCAGGGAGGCTTGTGCTATGTTATTTCATCAGGAATGTCACAGCTTGGTGTCTTCCAGTAAAGTCATTTTCACAGCACTTGAAAGGAGTCCAAGCCTGTGGCCACTGCCTAGGGTACTGAGCAGCTGGGTATCTTAGAGGAATACAGCAGGCAAAACTTACAAATCACATACATCCTGCTAGCCTTGCAACACACTAAGAAAGAAGCTGTTCACAGGTCTGTCTCAGTGACAGGAATCAGAGCTGTAAGGCAGACAGAAGGAACTTGCATGCTCTATTTTCTCATCTTGTGAAGCCATAACCAAAAAGCACAAAGTCTGCACTGTACCTTTCACTTCTGGCCGATACTGCATGCCATCATCTTTCTTCCCAACTGCATTTGTGTCATCTGTTTCTAGGTGATAAATACAAGCATGGTTACTTATTAGGAAAGGATATTTTCCAGACCACTACCTGTGCAGCACTGATAAGCCAGAATAATATTCAAAGAAGTATTTTAAAGTGCAGTAAAACTGGACACACTCCCACATTGTTCTTCCCACACAACACGGTTGGTATCACACCTGGCTGACGACCCTGGTGTCAGACCAACACATGGCACACCTCAAGCTGTAGGGTTTGGACTGAAAACTTTTCTGCTGTATGGACCTAGGTTATTTTGGTGACAGTCTGTTTTGCTGTTGGAACTGCCCAAGTTACAGATCTAGATGTAACTGGCAAAAAGTTGGCAGGAAGCTGTTATTCCCATGAGAAAGTCCTAACTGCAAGCCCCCAAAGCTGAAGGATTATGGACAGGATTAGCTACAAGGCAGTAGGAAGATGGCTCCAGTGGACCATTCTAACACTGAATTATAGAATCACTTGTGTTGGAAAAGACCCTTAAGAATAATGGATCAATGTCTGTGCAATCAGGGCCCAACCAAACTCACAGTGGGAGCACATTTTACAGCCCACAGCAACAAGAGGGAAGATTTCCCACACACTCGTATTGCTTCTGTTCTTCCACCAGCCGCTCATGTAAAAATTGTTAGATTATTGCTTAGATTTTCCCAAGAGCTTTTCCTGTCTGTCCAGGTAACAGCAGCCAAAGAAAGGCAACGTAAACACAGCACAACGTGTGTAGTGTGGGGAACTCAAAATTACAGGTGATGAGTTCACTGATCACTGCATCAGTGACTTCTGACCAAAAATGAAAAAGGGAAAGCTCTAGCAAGCCCAGTTTTGTCAGGATTTACACTTACTAGAAAACCAAAATGAATCCTACCTGAGCAGTGCCCAAGGTGCCTGATGTCAATCTGCTCTTGCCTCAGACATGACGCCTCTCTGACAAAGCACGGGTTGTTATAGGAACTTCCATCAGAAGCACATACAGGATTAAAACTGTATCCACTGCAGTCTATGTTACATACACACCTGTTAATTGAAGCATACAGCAAAACAAAATTGACATCCAGCAAACAAAAATTAAGTCATGTTAAGTCCTAACTGAACACTAGCTCATACACCAATGCCAGGAGGGGAGAGCGTGCTGCATGAGGAGTCTGAAGAAGCCATTGGCTTCTCAGGCTTCTGAGCAGGCTGTACAAAATTGTCAATAGATGCTTCAGTGTGCTTTTCAACAATGGATTAATGTTTCTTGTAGTTTTACTCTGATATCAATCTTATGGAATACACCTGAAAATTGGTAACCCTTACTAGAAAGATTTACTACATTAATATACCAGTTTGTAGTGTTTATTCTCTAGTGTGAACAAAATCAGAAGAATATGCTACTTTTTTCAGCATCAGGATCCTTGAGGGAGAAGACAAAAAGCCCTCCATTTTCTGTTAGGCAATGGAAAGAGTTCTATTTCAAAGGCTTTTGGACTCAACAGGCTTGGTTAACTGTGTCATTTCAGCAAGACTTTCATTCATACCTTCGAAAGTTAACAATAGGTCTACTGTGTTGCATTTAAAACAGGATTATGCAATCTGATTTATTTCATATTGCATCTCGTTAACATTTTGGTTGCTTAGGATGAATCATTTTCCACACAATTTGCAACTAGGGATTGTAAAATGAAAGTGAGAAAAAATGAAGACCTAGTGTGTAGCTGGTTACTAACTACACAGAGGTAGGACAGCCAAAGACTTAGACAGGGATATGACCTGTTCATGTTTAGATGCTTCATGAATATTCTGCTTTCTAACTGAACTTCTATTTTTGGATTAAAGTTTCCGTGAATGTTTCACATTGCTCTACGAGCTTCTCTCCACCTTTGGGATGGGGTAAATAAGAAGTGCGGCTGCAGAATTAGGGGGAGGACAGGGTGGGCACCACGTCCAGCTCTCAGTCAAGCCCCTCCTGATGTTGTGAGTGTGAGAAGAGCCATTCTGTACCTTCTGAGAAGATGGCAGTGGGCACGAGGTCCTCTCCTCACCAGAAAGCTCTGCAGGGGGCACATGGTCTGACTGCCAGGAGTTACCACTGGTTTCGTCTTGACTCAGTCTTGTAAGTCACAGGATGGGGAAAAATGTCCAAGCTATCAACTTACCAGGTTTTTTTTATGTTCTTTCCCACTGTTCCAGGTAAAATTAAACTATTAAACATTTGAATGTATGCCTCAAGCTGGCAACAAATCTGCAGCAGAACCCAATTCCATGCTGCAGAAACACTGAAGACAGCCAGCATACTTTTCTCTCTTCCTCTTCTTCCATGGGCACCTTTTGTTGCTTAATTTAAATATGCTAATTTTGCAGGTAATTTTCCATGCCTGTGAACTTCAGATTGTTGCTAGACAGAAGAACATCTCTAGTGCAAACAGGGTTTTAAGTGCACCTACTGACAGTGAAAAACTGTGCCAGTAATGAGTCTCTACACATCTTAGGGACCTACTTCCAAGTACTAATGAAGCCTCTAAATATCAATATGATGAACATATAATAATCTTTCTCACTAGAAATGGTAATGGTTGTAAACCTTAGAACCAGGATGGAAATACCATCTTGTTTACCTGTTCCCAGATGATGTTAAGACTAATAAGGGGTTTATTAGGGTTTACTACATACAAATAAAAGGCTCATGGCTCAGCAGTCATGCATATTTATTGACACAAACTAGCAGAGAGCTGTTCCTCATTTGTATGACACTGGCTGTGTGCAGACAGATACCTTTGTTCCCCCCTAAATCTGCCTGTAGTCACCATCTGATGTCTGTATCATCAGGATTATGGTTGGGTTTTGTCATTCCTGGTGACAAATACAGTGAGTTTTGAAAATATCTTCTTCTTCCTCTTGGTGACATTATAGGCTAGAGTTGAAACTTCTTGGAAACTGCTTATGTTTCCATGCTTTGCTGTATTTAGATTTAACATCTAATATTAAATGCTCGCTTTCTCAGAATAGTCAGACCCTTGCTCTAGGGGTAGTTATGAATTCCTGACCCTGGTTTTCTGATCAACAGTCTCAGTCTTATCTCTAACCACCTCTTCAATGTACACACATTAAACATGTTGACCCTGCTTCACACGTACCTGATTATCTGCCTGGTGCCATTAGCTACTTCTTTGCCTACGAGCATGATGCCAAGTGGTACTTCCAGCCTTCCCCTGGCCAGTTAGCCACTGGTCACTTGGCAGAGCTGTCTGACACGCAAAAGCAGGTGGTTTAAGCACACTGTTGGGTAATGAACAGTTGAACTGGACTGATGTACTTTGAAATAATTGAAACTCTTATTCCAACATAAACCTCGGAAGCCTTTCAGAGGGGTGAAAGGGAACGAGTTAAGGAGAGGACATGGATTGTGTGCAAAGCTCTGAAGGGAGAGGGCCTCCACAGATGCAGTAGGGGGGCAGAGAGCGAGCCAGGAGCACAGGTTAGAAACCTGCACCGGTCAGAGAGTCTGCACAGGGTGCAGTGGACTTGTCCTTGCTTATAGACAGTTTCCACTAGATCAAAAATACAGTCAGGACTGCGGGAAGTGCCAAATTGTGAGATGAGAGCACTGACATATGGGGAGTGCTGCTCTTGACAGAAAACATGAAAAGAATGTTGTTTTTAACTGCTCGGTGTTTGTGAAGGAAGGTAAAACCATGGGAGAGCAAGTTGCTGCTCTGATGCTGCACATCAAACACTTCAAAACTGGAGCCTGAGTTCCTGTGAGGGGACAGGACCACCACAGACTGAAACAGCAGAGCAGCTCAGGAAAGTACTGGAAGATCTGCCAACAAATCCACTATGAAATACTGAAAATATATTATATCCTGACGTCAGAGAGGGCAGACAATAGCTTGGTACTGAGATGACAGGAAATCCAGCTGCTTGACAGAAGCCAGCACCCCTCCATCAGCCAGTTTGGGAGCCAAAGCCAGGCAGAAGCTAAAGCTCAAGCCTACCAAGCAGAGCCCACAGGTCTGAACCATACCACAGACCATACAAGAAGCACACAGAGTATGTGAGAAGACACAGCAGACAGCGAGAATGATCTAAAAGTGGTATCTTAAAGGGCAAAAATCTTATCAGTGGCCTTTGCAAGCAGGAGAAGCTGTAAGAGGCACCATAGACTGTGGGCATTGTTTTCCTTCACAGCTAAGATTGAAACGAAACAAAAAATTGCAGTCACATATTGTAATCTGTTCCCTAAAGTCTCTTTACTGCTGAGGAGAGAGCACAGGGAGAGCATAAGGACAATGCAGAGAGCTGCTCACAAAGGCAGGGCAGGAAAAACTTGAGATCCTGAAGGAGGAGCAGGGACACATGGGAGAAGCACAAGAGGGGCACCCAGGAAGACAGGGAACCTTAACTGTAAAATGCAGAAGAAAAGAGTTAGTCACTTAACGTAAAGTCACTTAACAGAATTGTGTATTAAGGACATCTTGAATGTGCTTGATGCTTCATACCAGAAGGAAGTGAATGAGTGCTTCAGATATTTTGCTGGGAAAGCCTGTTGTAAAAGCCACACTGGAATAAAAGGAGTGAGAGCCCTACAAACATTTTCTTCACTATAACCTTCCTATTGGTTTTATCCAAAAGGATTTGAACAGGTACTTAATGCTCCAAATTGATGTCTTGCTGGAGGAGGTTCCTGCTTCATGTCCTCAACAGATAATTTCTCTCACTTAGCCTGGAAAAGTCAACTGGATATATTCAGATGTTTTCCTGAGGTACTAGGGTATACAGAAAAAGTCCCTGAATTTTGTCACCTGTCATCAGAAAGCTGACACCTTAAGGAAAAAGGCACCAGCTTGCTGTGAACATGTGCTTTTAGAGGCTGCGTGCATATCATTCATTAACACCATTAGTTACACAGAAAAGCATTTGAATTTTAAGAAAGCACAAAGTGATATAATTAAACCAAACAGATTTTTGTGTGGTTTTAATAAGCAAGAAGTGAGGATGTACAACTCATTTTTTAGGGGCTACTAGCTGTAACAAAGAAAACGTGCTTAGTAAAATGAATTGACAAGCTCAGGCTGTAAGAGCACTTGCTGCTATTAGTAAATTAATTAGATCCCCAGAGATCAGAATACATTTCAAGGCTCCCTTTTGTTTTCAGGCTTCAAGGTGTATGTGGTCTGTTGGAAGTTTTGTGTGCTTAAAAAAGCTGGTAGCTTCAAAGAAAAGAGGGGGGAAAAAGGAAAGGAAAAGCATGACTGACTTGTGGAGCAGGCTTGGCTACTGGGAGAGACTGGCATTTCCAATCAACAGATCAGGCTGCTGCATTTGTGCCCATCTGGGACTTGCTCACAAATGTGTTTTTCTGGCCTGGCCTCACAGGGAGTGCTGCTTGCTCCCCCTTCCCAGTAGCTGACAACAGTGGGAGTTCTCAGGTACTCACCAACTCATTGGCACATCGGCTTACAAATGCAAAATGGAAACACTAGAGTAAAACAAAGTGTGTGAAATGCACACAGATGGATAAGGGTATGCTTGAGGGAATAAATTTAGGTGAATTGAAATAGCAGGGGTGTTGCAATTGCAGTTAAGAATATAACCATGCCAAATGAAGGATTACCTTTCATTTGATGCTTCTTCCCTTGAGTGCAATTCTTCCCAGATGAAACCTGAACTACGAAAATCTGGATTTCAAAGTGATTTTTCTACCTATTTGACTGGAGTTGAATCTTCATCAGGTTTTTGGTGTGTTTTTTTTTAAATCTCTTTATAGCACAAGAGAAGTAGAATTCGATTTTACAAAGCTTCTTTGTGCCTGGCTTTAACACTCTGTCTTTACTCCTGCCCAGCAATCCAGAACACCCTTTGAATACCATAAGCTCCAGCTATTTTCCAGACATCTCTACATTCCCTTTTTCATGGCACGGCTCTCTCTGACCAGTGTAGAAATTTGATCTTTACTGCAGTGAGCTTCTCACAGCATATATGGTGAACTGATGTTTGCTCTCTCAAGAGCAGCCTAGCCCTCCCTCCACCCCCAAATCACAGGAACCTTCAAAGACTTGGAACACACTGCTGCAAAGATCACTAAAAAAACACATTAAAAAACCAGACCTGGATTATTACCCATCTAGGGTGTATTCAATTTCTTAATAGCCAATATCAGGAAAGGACCATCATGCTATTCCTCTCATACCAAAATATCTTGTACCCAGTTTTTCATAATTCATAATCCCATGGCACAATCTTAAATCCCTTGTTTAGGTTGATTTTCTCTATTGTCTGAATGGTTTGTTTTGCACATAAATACTTAGGATTTTTTTTCTGTTGGATCAGAAAGCTGTGAATTTCATTTACACAGGATTTAGATACCCTTCCTTATGAGTATCTACATGAAATATAATACTCTAAAAAGTTTTAAAAAAAAATTAATAAGTGAGTGAAAAAGTAGTTGAAAGAGGTAAGTATAAACTTGCATGCCAGATCCAAAGAGGCCAAATCTTTCCTTGGAGGACAACCTATATAGACTAGGCAGAGACTAGGACTTTGAAATGTCCATACTGGCAGTTCTAACTGTTAGTACTAAGTCTTCTGAAATTCTGGTTTGGCCTTTATGAAAACAGACACTATGTAAATTACAGGCCAGTTGAATCTATATATTGCTGAGGCACCTTTGCTTTCCAAAGTAAATCTCATAAAATGTTAATCTCAAAAGGTCTACTTGGGGATCAGCTGTCAATCTTTCTTGAAAATCTACATTATAAGTCAAAACATATCTTTGACAGCATAGTACACTTATTTAAAAAAAAAAGACTGAATGTGCTCAGAATCTCATTTCCATATTTCATCTATTTAAAAAATAGTTAAAACTGAGAACATGATAAATTTGAATTTTTACAGTGAGGCTATTTTTAAGTTAATGGTTTCCTTATCAAAGACAAAAAAAAAAAAAAAAAAAAAAAAAATTAACAACTCAAGTGGGGCCTCGACAAGATGGAGGAACCTCCAGAGGTCAGAAGATGACAGGACATCTGTCACACTGCCACAGGACAGATTATGGGTGGACTGGCAGG
This sequence comes from Chaetops frenatus, assembly GCA_013400775.1. Classification (NCBI taxonomy): domain Eukaryota; kingdom Metazoa; phylum Chordata; class Aves; order Passeriformes; family Picathartidae; genus Chaetops; species Chaetops frenatus. The sequence goes on from VZTR01024239.1 coordinate 166,553, forward strand.
GAAGCAGCTCTGCAGGAAAGGACCTGAGGGTCCAGGGGAGCAGCAGGCTGGGGGGCTGCATCACAGGAGGATCACCAGCAGAGCAAGGGAAGTGACTCTTGTCCTCCATTCGGCACTCATGAGGGCCCATGTGAAGCACTCTGTCCTGTTTTGGGACCCCCCCAGTAACAGCAGATACTCAGAGAAACTGGAGAGGCTGCAGTGGCGAGGCGCTGCGATGGGTACGGGGATGGAGCGTGGGCTGTGTGAGAAAGGGGTGAGGACACTGCACCTCTTCAGCCTGGAGAAGAGAAGGCTAAGGAGGTGACTGCTGTCACCAGCAACCCAAGAGGGGCTACTGAGAACATAAGAGTGAGGCTCTTCTCAGAAGTACACCAAGAGGAGTGAAAGACAACTGTTGCAAGTCACAAGGAAAGAAATTCTGATTGAACATGAGGAAATTATTCTTCAAAGTGAGAGAAGCTCAGCCCTTGAACAGATATGCCCAGCTGTGAAATCTTTCTTTATGGAGATAGTCAGAGGTCTCCTGGAGAAGTCCTTGAGCTCACATGAATGAATTATCCCTGGTTGCAGTGCAGGGCAGGAGCCCAGACCCTCTAGAAATCCTATCTTCTGATTGTGTACTGATAGGAGGATCTGCTTATCTCATGAGCAGTCAGTAGAACTGAAAAGCCCCGTTTCTGTAAGAAAAAGTCTGGATGCCCTAGGGTATATCAAGAGCAAACCATATATGTTTCTGATGGTGACCTACAGGATTTACCCCCCCATCAGCTCTCAGTGGCCCCAAGCTTTGTGCTGCCACCTCCACGTCCACTTCTCAACAAGATTGCATTTCTAATTCAAAATTCCAGCAGAAAACACACAACCACATTCATACTGCCCATGGTTTTGGGCTTCTGGCCACTTTCTCACACAGGAGTGTAAGTCTACCAGCATCCTGTGCACACATTTTGCACCACTATGCATAATGTGTTGTCTGTTCAACAAAAAGGAGGAAGCTCCTGGCCAGAGAGAGAGTTAGGGACGGTGTCAGGCAGCAGCTTTCCCCATAATATATAAAACCTGTTTCAGTTTTATCACTAAATGGGAAATTCCCACCCAACCCCTCTGCATCCTGTTACCTCAGACCTACAGAAAATCACTGTTCAGGCAAATGACATGTTATGTGTTTATGCAATTTAAGACTAGTGCATCCACAAGTGAGTGTCTATGCCCTTGAAAAGATTGACCACAACCTAACAATTCTTTAAAATACTTACGAGTTCTATGAGAAAAGAAGAAAAATATGGAGAAATATATTTCTGTGATGCTTCCTCAACCTGATTTCTTTCTGACTTTAGATAAAGAAATAATGTATTCATTTGCATATAGCTGAATACAAATTTTCCAAATGTGCTGTTTATGCTGAGCCTCTCCTCAGACTCTATTTCTATGTCTCAACCACTCCACCTACAATCAATGTTGCAATTTTTCAGAGGCAATGGAAATTATAAAGTTGTTTATATTTTTGCATTCAGGTTACTAAGCATTGTTACCACTTCTGGTTTAGACAGATAATGCTTCTGTGAAATCAAACAAAATGGAGACACAAATCTAAAACCCTGTGCAAAGCCTGATTTATTCAAACTACATGTGATCCAGTGTAATAAAGGCATACGTACCATTTTTGATCAAGAGATATCCATAATGCTTTAACACCAAGCAGAAAAACTAAGAATCTGTAACTTTTTAAAGGGGAAAATACAATTTAGGAGCAACAAAAAATTAACACCACTAATTTGTAATACGGAGTGCATCTCAGCTCCAGACAACTGATCTTTAAATTTGCTGCTAAAATGTACCAAGATTTGGTAATTACGCAGATTCACAGATTAATTTAGGCTTAAGAGATGTGTTGAGGTCGTCTAGTCCCAGCCTCTGTTTGAAGCTGGTCCCAAGGCTGCGTCTGATCAAGTTCAGATCATCTCCATGGACGGAAATGCCAGACACTGTGTTGGAGTGTCCAACCACCCTAGTGGTGGAAACATTTTCCATTATGACAACCCACCATGCTTTGGCCTGTGTCTATTGCCCCTCACGATATTGCTACACACCTCTGAGAAGAAAGAACCTGCTCAGACATCGGCAAGTTCAACTCTAAAATATCAGGAAATGCCAAGTGGTCTGGCTTCTTCTCCTCTTTTGCAAGGATCACGCTACCGTTTTCACAGAAAGTATCAGGTGCCACCATTTTTTGCACAGGACCCCACAGCTTTCTAGACCCAAAAGACAAACCACATTCTACAGGGAATAAAATAATCTTTAGATTTTTCCATTACTGGGAGAAAATCTGCCTATAGTGCTCTCCAGGCTATTGTGGCTGGCCTCTTGGCAGGTCCTCATTAATTCCAGCTCATTTACCTCAAACCACTCAACATGTGGTGGCACGTGTGGCACCCTTCCCACCAATTCCCTAAACATTTAACCCACTAAATTACTTTCCTTATTGATAAATGAGGAGGACAGATACTTTTTGCTTCTCAAGAGCAAGTGGAGCAGAAGGAGCTGATGCTTCTCAGATTGCACAGTTTGGAAAAGAGGTTGAAAAAATTCATAACTGTGTGTTTACTGTCTGTATCATAAATATGGCTTAAGATGATCTACTTAACATTAGGGGACAGTTCAGCTAACTCATCCAGTTACTATAATGGAGCAAAACTTCGTTTTAACATCACAAGGTGGAAGCAAGGGCTGTCCAGGCCTAATAAACCTACATGAATGGAATTAAATGTACTTTTGCTTTGTGGTTCAGTAGACATTACTACACTATCAAAAAAAGTTCCAGTGGCCATTCTCATGTTTTAAAAAGGAAAATCAAACTCGCATGTTTTTATGAAATTAGGGTGTTTTGTGATTCACTAGAATTAGGGGTGATAGTGTTTGTAATCTAGTGCAAATTTGAATTAAATGATAATTCAGACTAGGAATGCTTATACATAATGAAAGATATTTGTGTTGCCAGTAACTTTATATGTCATAATGTAATTTTATGATGCCAAAAGCCACACTGAAACACAGCAGGAAAGACAATAAAAATTAGTTGTAAAAAGCAGTTGTAAGGGGTGCTCTACTAAAGATTCCCAAACAGATTTCCATCCCATCTTGTTGCTGCCAGGTAAATAACTGTTTTTATTTTAGGAAAAAAAAAGGAAGCCAACTCCTATACTGTACTTAAGTAAGTTTGTGACTTGTTATGTGACTTCTCAAAATCAACCTTGTGAAGGCAATCTGTATCAACAGCCTGACTTATCTATGTCTAAATAATGAATATCACTGAAGCCTGTTTTAATGGTCAAAGGTACTGGG
>VZTR01024240.1:10495-21291 GCA_013400775.1 Chaetops frenatus
AAACAAACAAACAAACAAACAAACAAGCAAACAAAAAACCCTCTGGGCTAAAAGACTGACTTATGAAAAGTCTTAATCTGAATTGGAGGAGTTTAGAGTAAATTCATACCAAAGTAAAGATGTGTAATGAGTACTAGGAAGAAGCTTAAAAAAAATTAAACACTCAACATAATTACAGTGTTTAACTGAATTTTATCTCTAGCTTTCCACACACCTCCTGGTCTACCTGCTAAACAGACATCATATTTTAATTAAATTTAAATATATTAGAAGATTCATCATAATAAGCCCAATTTTTTGTTGAGTCATGAACGTTTGAGCTTGACTTTTCTCTTTGGCTGTTCAAATATCAGAATGATGGACACAGAAATATTATTGTCAGGACACATTGAGTTCCTGTCTGGGATCAAGTGGATTGCAACATGGGACTATGTTTGGTCTGTAAACACAAACCCCATCATTATGATTGTTTGGTACTTGCTAGTGCATGTCAATTCTTCTTCACTTATTCTGATTTCCCAATCTGTGCACACTTTTTCCATACAAACCCTTGATTCTTTTTCTGGCATGACCACTATATCTGTTTATACTATTTTCCTTTTTTTCATTTATTCACTTTCCTTTGTTTTTTACATATATTTCTCATTAATTATTCCAATCATACATTGCATAGTATTCAACAGTGAGTGACTGTTGTACCTCTCAGGCACTGTTGACTTTTAGGGTGCCATTTTGAGAAAAAAAGTGCAAAACAAAACCTCACAAAAATTTGGTGATTTTAATGGGCGTAAAACCCCCAACATTTTATAAAAAAATATCACAAATGGATTGTAGTAAGGAATCAGACACAGACTGCAGATGGTGACTGGCTATCTCTTTGTAATGAGTAGAAGAATTTCTGAACTTGTTTTGAATTATTTTTACCAAAAGAAAATGGTCACAGTTCATGTATGAAGAGGACAGTATGCTGTGCTGGCTAAATAACCATGCAAACTTGTTATTTGATAAACTCTTGAATTATTTCAAATGTCTTTGCTAGTATTTCTGAACTTAGTTACTTTTTTTGGAATATTTATTATGCTTTTTACAATATCCTATGATGCTGCTGGTGAGAAGTGCTATGTAAATGTGCCTGATTTAAAGAATATGAGCTGAGGCCTACAGATGATGGTCTTGTTCAGAATCCCTAGGGAAACTGGTAGCAATTACAGGAAATTTTAAATTATATATCCTTATTTTAAGTTTTATTCCCAGGAGTTAAACATTGAAAAATTAGGGGGGTGAGAAATATGTCCAGAGTTAGTAAGAAAAATCTGAATTCACTCATGGGTCCCTGACCTCTATTGCATCTCTGTACAGCGAATTTACTGGTGTCTCTTTCTAGTGTCAGTCCTACTATGTTTGCTGTCTTGTTCAGTCTCTTTATGATTCTGTCCTTTCATTGTGTATTCTTTCTTTACAAAAAACCCTCAAAGCTCCAAACCAAAAAAAACCCCCACATCTAATTTTGTTTAACTTCTTCATTTTCTATCCTTATTTACAAACAGAACTTGAAATCATTTGAGAATACATTTTTTCATCCTGGCAAAATTTTGAAGAGACAATCAGTCATTTTAAATCATGCAGACATTTAAATTGTTTGTCCTTATACACTTTAAAGTTTTTAGGATCTTCAGATTTTTTTTTAATTTCTAAAATGACCTCAAAAATTATTGCATCTGTTGAGACAAGAATTACCTGTATGTTAAAACAAGCAAGATAAAAGACTCAGGAAAAGGTCCCAACACCCCTAAGAGTTCAGACATTACAGTCTTGAGAGATGAGCCTGTCTGTCAGAATGATCTGGTCAACAAGACTGATGATTAAATTTCTAACTCTAGTCACTAAATTTAGTAGGGGATCAAGCTGTCAGTAAATATTATGTTGGGTCCCTGGATGCAAGTCCTAGACTGTATTTTTGTGTATTCATTCTGCATTAAGGAAAGACTGAAATTAAATTAATAAAATCTCTGTGGGGCAAGTGCTTTGCTTTGATTTCTCTCTACAAGTGAACTGCTTTATGCTGTATGCAATAACCTTAAAAGAAAGGCAGTAAATGATCAGTCACAGAAAGCACATTGCCAACTTTTAGTGGTGTAAATCTCAATCAAATAAGGCTTATTAGTGATCAAAATGTATTTTACTCAGCTTTTCATTAAACATTTAGGAAACGTACAAACTAATATAGAAGGCAAGATTTAGTAAAGGAGGTTCTTCATACTGGCAGATGCATTATGAGGATATGCTTTCACATCTTCAACCTAATCAGAGTTCCCTTGGTCCTGCTTCAACACTATATTTGTTCCAGTCACATTGAATACATTTGTCCTCCCTTATGCCAGCATTTTTACACATGTATAGCAGTTTAGTTTGGAAATAGCTGAGTTGCCTGAAAACTGTCCTTTAAGGAAAGGGATTAGTTTTCAGCCAGAAGAGCTGAACAAAACATTCCTCTACATGTTTATATGACTGTCACTAATAACTGAACTATGCAGCCCTCAGCTGCAAAGGGTGGAACAGCTAGAAAGTGTAATTGTGTCTGAGCCAGTAAAGACAGACTTTGTTTTTTTCCCTGTCTTGAGTTAAATAGTTATAAATTGGCCTTTCAAGTCCTAGGATTGGTATTAAAAAAGAGACAATTCCATCTTCACAGATTTTAACACGTGCATACTTCACTGAAAAAATAGTGGCCATTCTATATCTTCTAGTAAAGAAGAATCAAGCTCAGTAGAATTTAAAATGTCCAGACCCTCTGAAGTATTTCAAAAGCAATATATATAAAATCTAGATGCTAAAATACAAGAGATCTCACTTGAGATGTAATCTCAGAAACAAGGAATGCAGAAAGACAAAAATCCTGTTATGATAATGTCAGATATAGAACAGTGGTCTGACAGACAGAGGAATCGGGGACTTTTGACAATTCTGTCTTAATGCTACTTTACGTTTATTTGTTCAACTCTAACTTTTATTAAAACAAGCAAACAGCATAGTGATTTGTGTTGGCTGCTGTGAATGGACACATTTTATTTTCACTAAATTCTGAGGTGTCTTGAGCTCAGGATGACTTTGTAAATGCCAACAAGGTTTTCCTAACTAAAGACACTAAAAAATGCTCACAGTGAGAAATTGGGTACATCAGCCAATGACAGCTGTCAGAAGAGGGAATAAAGTGTTTCTCAGACAGAGACTGTCTGGAGCAAGTGAAGGGCTACAGTGAATGAATTCAAAAAATTAAAAACTCTGTTATCGTAATCAGAAGTGACCAGGATTAATTTCTACATGTAACAAGAGAAACAGAAATGTACTTAAACTCAGAGGGTTCTCTGTTATTCTTGCAAAACTTGAATAGTGTATTGTGTATCTTTTCTTTAAGCAGTGGCTGTCTTGCATAGCCATCCACAAAAAATTTCTAGAATGTGTGAATTTAGACAGTGTACCTCTCATCATGACAGATTGAGCTATATGTATCTTAGCTTATGGGTTTGGCTGTGAATTAGCTTATGCCTTTAGAGAATTGTTTGAATATTAATGAAATAAATCCAATATGAATTATCAGCTTTTCAGAACTGTAAGGTGGCCATTTAAAAAAATAATATATCCTCTTTCTATGTAGTATACAATTTGTTAATCACTACCTACCTGTTTTTAAAGTTATTAATGGAATAACTACTTACAGTCAGTCCTGAATTATAATTTTATTGTGTTTCCATGCTGAAAATAGTGTGCCATAGCTGCTAGGAGTTTAGTCATTTTAACCCATCAACTGTAAAACTTACTTGATTACAAAACATTAATTATAGAAGAAAAAACCCTTGGTTGTTAATTTGAATGAGAGATGATTTATGAGATTGTGCCAGCCCAGTCTTGTATGCCTTGATCTACCTAAATTATCAGAGAGAAGCTCAGGGTTGGTAATATAAAACTATAAATAGAAAATCCTAAATCTTCCTTTTGGTCAATATATTTTTTCTCATCTTATTCTGTTTATTCTGAGAAGAAAAACAAATCAACCCATTATTAATTAAAAAATTATGTGGGGAAATGAATTTATTTTGTATGCATTTCAAAATTTTCCCATTTTCTTCAGCTGAATGTATTCTAGCAGCAAAAAAAATAAAGGTATCAGGCTGTTTCCTGCCATTTGTATAAAGTTAAACCTAGGCTGGTTTAAGTCATCTTAATGTTCCTTAATATCCCTGCATAATCCTAAAATTTTGGGATCTAGAACATAAGCATGTTATACCAGAGAAAGGGAAGTATCTACTTCTATCTCCACAAGAAATTAATAGTTAAGAATACTTAGTAATTCATTCAATGATGTCTTAGCACTCCAAGTCAGAAGAAGTCAAAAGAGGAAGATCACTTACAGCTAACAGTGAAGTCTGAAGATGTCCTATTTTGATATGGAAGCAAGAAGTCTGTTAAGATTTACAGGTATCTTCTATTAAGTATGGTGGGCTAAATCAGTTCAATTTCATGGTATTGAAACCTCCATCCCAACTTCTTCAGTCTGGAGTTCTGGCCCTGCAGAAGTCTCATGTTATTCATGTCCTTTAGAAGCAAAGGCTTAGAATTTCTGGGAAAAAGACAAAAAAAAAAAAAAAAAAAAAAAAAAAAAACAAAAACTACAAAAGGAAGAAACAAACATACAAAAAAGCCATAGAAAATTCAAATCAAACCAGAATATCACTCTTCACACAAAAAATCCCAGCAAACAAACAGACTCAAAAAAACACTGGAAAAGATGAACTGCAGTTGTTTAGGCTGCAAAGTAGTAACCTAATAAACATTCACATTTAATTCCATTGACTTTAATGATATGAAGAATATTGAGCTGGAATTTTTTTTGTTGCTGTCAGTGGTTTTAAAGAGTGGACAAAAAGTTGAGGGTCTTCGAAAGAACAGAGGCACATCTTGTTTGTGACAAAATTGTCTCTTTGAAGAGCTGCAGAAGAAATGCACTGGGGAAGGCAACCTGTAACTCAATGGGAGAAGTATGAGGAAAAGTTTGGAGGTAAGGGGAGCAGGTATGAAAATTATATGGCACTTACAGGAGAGGGTCAGAATCCTCTGCACATCTGAGTATCACATAACCAAGTGAGATGTCAGTACTTGTCTCACACATCTCCTCTGTATTATCCTAAGGGTAAAACCTGTAGTCTACACAAACAATTGCTATTGTATATCTCCTTCACCACATGTTACTAGGGGGGAAATCTCTACTCCCAGGTGATCTTAGCTGTCACGTTTTGAATTCTAGGAGGATACCGCCAGACTATCAAAGTGAAAATTGTTTTTCTTACACATTTTTAACACCTTTTAAAATCTTTACGTTGGAAAGAAGGGGCTTGGGGGTAGTAAAGAAGTTAATCTATGCATTTATACTCTTGTTCTGTATTTCAAAGGTAATTGTAATGAACTGCTTCAAGCAAACATTACAGGTTGTTTTTCTGCTGAAAGAAGTCAAATGAAATGACCTTTTTTTCATCTGCTATTCTTTTCAGCTTCTGAAGTTACTTGTTTTTGAAGAGACAATTCATTTATCAGTCATATCTGAGAGAAAGTGATAAATTTATCTAATAAAATTTCCAGTAATTTCCTTTGAGATGTACTATGAAAACTACAGTCACATTGTGTTGTTGTTAAATAAATTAATGAGGACCTTAAAAAGTGAAAGGCTTAGAAAAGTTATCATAAAAATTATTGGCTCCCTACAGCCAAAAGCAGCTGTTAAGTGAGAGTGTATTTTAAAATGTATATTTTTTACCCAGCCTTGGTTATTGATCTTTACTATGTTGACTCTAATTTATATCAAATGTTTGGGGCACCAAGAGTTGGCAATAAAAATCACTAAACTGAATTGCTAGGCTAGCAAAATCCAGAGGGAGGAGACAGAAAAGTTGATGGCAACTGCTGAAGCAAGAATATTACCTAAAGGTTTCTCTAGCAATAAGAGCCAAATGCGAGCATGTGTAAGCATATCATATCAATACTGGAGCTGATAAAGTCCATCTAGTTTTAAATATATACATAATAAGAATTAACGCAACCCACTAGTATGAATTATATGCTCTTCTTCCTTCAGAAGAACTGTTGCTTAATATCTAATTCAAAATTAATAATGCAGCAGGAATGGATTCATTATCTCTTGTGTCAAAATCATATGTAATAAGTAAGATAAGGATCTCTCCTTAAAGCATGAATAAAAAAGAAGAGTTTCAGTGATCAAATTACTCCTGTTCTCATCAATCTCAGAGAATAAAATTTTTATCCACTCCAGTAACTGGTTGATAAGGTAGCATATGGAGAATATGTGGAAAAGTTCCTAAATCTGCATCATCAGTATACTCTTAAAGTAGATGAAGAGTGAAGAAAGAAATTATGTGTAAGATTACATAAAGTAAATTCCAATATACTTTTTTCCCCATTGGCATTAGAAACATGGTCAAAAAATTTTATTCTTCACTTACTCATAGAAGCACAGAATAATTTGGGTTGAAAGGGACAAGCTCACTTTGCTGTGCCATGCCAACCCTCAAGTCCTTTTCCTCAGGGCTGGCCTCAACCTGTTCTCTGCCCAGCTTGTACTTGTGCTTGGGGTTGCCCTGACCCAGCTGCAGGAGCCTGCACTTGGCCTTGTGGAACTTTGTGAGGTTTGCACAGACCCACCTCCCAGGCCTGTCAAGATCCCTTTGGTTGTCATCCTTTCCTTTCAGCATCTCGACTGCACCTCACAGTTTGGTGTTGGCAAACTTGCTGAGGGTGCACTCAATCCCACAGTCCATGCTGCTGACAAAGATGTTAAGCAGCACTAATCCCAATACCAACCCCTAAGGAATGCCACTGATCACTCGTCTCCACTGACCACAGCTCAACCATCCAGCCAATTCCTTGTCTACCAGATCATACATCCGTAAAATCCGTGTCGCTCCAGTCTAAGGACAAGGATGTCACTCATGCAGAATCATGTCAAATGCTTTGCACAAGTCCAGGTAGATAACATCAGTTGCACTTCCCTCATCCACCAATGGTGTAACCACATTGTAGAAGACCACAACGTGTGAGGCACAACTTGCCCTTACCGAAGTCCTTTTGACTATCGCCAATCACTTCCTTACTTTCCATGTCTCTTAGCACAGTTTCCAGGAGGATCTGCTCCTTAATCGTGGTGGCCACTAAGGTGAAACTGACTGGCCTCTTGTTCTCCATGTCTTTTTTCCATTTTTAAGTACTGAATTAACTGTTTCTATTCAGCATCCAGCCTGCCTTTCATTAAAAAAACAAAAAAATCCTCTGAAAGCAAAAGAAAATATATCTGCAATAACTATAACAAAGATCAATTATCAGGATGTTGATCTGAAGGAAAATTGTTATTAACTTGTAGATGGCTGACATAGGTATCTATTTGATTTTGAAATTATTTCTGAATAGACTTTGATACTAACAGTAAATATATGAAGATTTTTACATTTACAATGAACATTAAATTTGGTAATGTGTTAAAGGCAAGGAAGAATTACCCTGTTTCTTTGCACAAAAAGAATATAATTCATTGTTAGTATTATTGCTGTTATTATCATACTTTATTTGTATCACAATAGAGTTTGGAGATTTCATGCAATTATTTTGGCAGAATGTAACACTAAACCTAAATGAGATCAATTTTCCTGTTTGACAAATACCTGTAAATTAAAGTGAAAAAGTCCTTACTGCCATCAGTATCAAGCCAAGACATTTCAAAGATACTTACAGTCTCTTTAATGGAGACAGAGACACAGGAATGGTCAAACACCAGGATCTCACTCAAGATGTTATAATTTACTTTCAATTTAATGTTCAGTCTCATTTAGACCACTGTTAAGATTTTAAAATTCTGTCCTTCACCTGTATCTTAGCCCTGGGTCCACAAACTCCTGGGTTATGATCCTCTCTGATCTTTACCAAAAATTATGTCCCCATGGAACCAATACTCCTTTTCTTCAGAACTGGTGAGGTTAATTAGTTTTAGACTATGACATAAAGATAACAAAATGATCATGGAAATCAGCAGCACTAATCAGGCATAGAAACCTTGCAATCTACTGTGACTGCCTCTTGCCTCTTGGATAGCTGAGCTTGTTGGGTCTTGTTTTGGTTTGTTGTTTAATGGACAGACATTTTCAGATTTTTGGCTAATAGTTTATTAACATGTAAGAATCCAGGTGTACCTAAGGCATGTGGATGCTGTAAAAATTGTAGCAAAGCATGAAATATAGGTTTAATTTAATACTGTCTATACATATTTCTTATATCTCAAAGTGTTGGAGAGGTCAGGTGCCTCTAAAGATAATTGCTCAGAGTGGCAGTAAAACGTCAGTGCAGAGCTGGGGGCTGGTATGATGGATGTACATGTAAATAATAACTATTATTTGTGACAAATCACACAGAGGACATCTAGGATAATATCTTTCTAAATATTAGAAACTGAAGCAATTTACTTCCTTTGAAATGCAAATGTGAAAAAGGAAAATGAGAAAAACCTGTAGCATGAAAATCTGAAACAAGATTGATCATTACTTTTGTCTTACTGCTTGGATGCTGAAAGAGTCTGACCAAAGGACACTTGGGGTTTTTTTGGCTGAGATGAACTGGGCAATCCATGTCACAGGACATCTTTAGCAGCTTTATCCTTTCTTTTAGTGTTAGTAACTAGTTACCTTGCTTGCAATCTTGGCAGTGTTATCACAGATTTGTAGACTTCGCTGATGTCCAGGACCACTTCCAGATCATCCCTTCTCATAAGAGACACTGATGACAGGATGGATTTGCAGTTTATAAGACTATCAGTCCATCATCTGTTAAAGTTTTTCAATGAGGTAGCAAAGAGAAAACCAAGAACAGGTAAATTAAAGCACAAAGGAGAAATAAGTATTTTGATTATTTTTGTTATAAGTTCTACAGTATATTTTTACTATCAGTAAAAAATAATACTAAACCCCACCAAAAAAAATCATAAAAAACACTCTGATCACACACAATAAGCTTCTAGACAATGTTCTTGTGGGTAGTCAAAATGGAAGTAAAACTCAATAAGGCACAAAATGTGAAAAAAATTGTAATTTTGTGTTATGATCACACAGAAACACATGCACATAGAAAAATTATAATTCCTGTTAGTTACTATTAATATGTTATTGGCTGAAAAAACATCTCTCATTCAAAACTCGTGCTTTAAAAGCTGTAAAACTTTGAAAAAAAAAATTGATGAAGGTATAGGTAGTAAAATTCTGGGGTTAACTCTACATAGTTGTTTCACTATGTTTTCAAGACTTTTCCTCTCACCTCCTGTTTTCTACACTGCCCCAAAAGTACCATAAGAAAAATGTATTATTTAAATACAACTGTTAAAATAAACTTTCATGGTACACTTATTAAAATATTAGAAAATCAATAATTAGAAAATCTCTCTGCCTGTATATCAATGTCTGTATATCAATATCAATACATTAAAAGCATGTGGTTATTGTTTACCTTCTTGCATATCATCTGTTAAAAGGTCTGTGTAAGTTGAACATTTAAGTCATTTGTTTACACCATTCAACGTTTGAATGTCCAATAGAGGTTGGCACAAGTACACATAAATAGAATATTTGAAGCAAAAACCTGTAAAATAATAACACACCACATTTTTTCCTTCACATTTTATGCTGTTCTTAACTACAGATCTGTGTGCTTTACAAGGAAGACAATGTTTTATCCAAAGGTCTTTGGCATATGTAAATCAAACATTGAAATGCACAATTTCTAGGTACCTCACCTGTAAAGCAGCATGCAGAACCATTTGTGAGATCCAGAAAATTCTAATATTAGCATACCAGTGTTGATTGATACAATATGCTAGACAAAAACCTCATTTTGAGATTTAAATGCCTTTTCCCACTTAGGAACTCCAGACAGTAAACTCCTCAAATAGAAATTAAATAATTTCACATCATGGTGAATTAAGGAATCATAATATGAAGTACAGTACTTCAGATTATTTCATTGACTTCTGCTGTAACATCTCTATCAAACACTACTTTGCCACCATTAGGTTTATATAAAAATAGCTGGCTTCTCCAAATTCCTGTCTTCAAGTCAGGCTTGAGAACTTTAACAAAAATAACATTTACAGTCATAACATGAGTTAGATTTCACATCTAAAGAATGATTAAACATATTTAGAGTTTTGGCTTCAGCTTGGGTTTGTAATTAAAAGTAAATATTCAAGAGAGAAAATTTATCTTTATGCTCTGGTTTCAAATCATTAAATTATAGAGTAGAGCAACATTCTTTCCATCTCCACCCCACCACCCACTCCTGCTTTGAATACCTCATCAAGTTCAATGGATAATTCTCTTGTAAATAATTTCTTAGATTTCAGGTTCTTCTGACTAGGAAAATTCTTTGCCTGGATTGTTTCATAAAGGAGAAATGTGGTATTTCTGTAACTGACTAGCATCTTAAAAACAGAACAAACATTTTGCCAAACAAAGGAGACCAACAGATAGAACACTATATTTAGAATTTATTTTTCAGCCTTCAAAACTTTTAGGCAAGGCACTTGAAATTATTATTATTAAGATATTGTGACTGTGAAAGTTAAAATTTCTTATTACAAGATGTCTTTTTGAAAACAATTGAAACAGCATGACAGTCTTCTACATGGTGATTTATGTCTAAGAACTCACTGATGGCTGTTATATACAGTAGGTTAATACAAAAAATATTAATAT